>PVIY010007688.1:0-80824 GCA_004026745.1 Myrmecophaga tridactyla | reverse complement strand
TGGTCTCTGCTGGTCTTCTCTCCAGGCCCCTAGGTTCCAACAGCTTTCCCCGGGGTGACTTCTTTCTCCATCTCCAAAGGCCTGGGCTGAGCTGCTAGTGCTGAGATGAGGAATGCCGAGCTGCTTAGGCTGTGCTACGTTGCATTCTCTCATTTAAGCACCAGCCAATTAAGCCAAACGTCACTCATTGCAGCAGACATGCCTCCTAGCTGACTGCAGATGTAATTGGCAACAGATGAGGTTCACTTATCGTTGGCTTATGTCCGCAGCAACAAGACTAGGTATGCTCACCTGGCCAAGTTGACAACTGAATCTAACTAACACACTGATACTGGAGAAAATTTCCAGTGTTAGTTGGAATGATTCTAATGCCATACTGCCTTTTATATATCAAACTTGAATGTCTATAGGGTTATTTCAGGCTATTGTATATTGGTATTGCCTGCCAGTTAGCAGTTCAGTTTTGGCAACATTGTCATCTTTGTTTGTACATTTGATCATATTCTTTTCACTTTGTATTTACCAAAAAAAAAAATATGGTGTATGTGAATACTCACTGTAAATTGTCAATAAGAATGATTGGGAGGGAGGTGCAAGGGTAGTTCAGTGGTAGAATTCTCACGTGCCATGCGGGAGATCTCTCTTCGCTTCCGGGCCCAGGCACTTTCCAAAACAAAGAAACCAACAAAAACAAACAAAAAATTCAACAAACAGTGCTGCAATAATGGGATATTCACATGGAAAAAGAATGAAATGTGACCCCACCGTACAGCATACAAAAAAAAAAGGTTGTGTTTTTTTTGGGAAGCAATATTAAAACCTTATTTTCGCCTGATTCATCTTTAGACCAGTGACCAGGATGGTAGGTGATAGGACATTATTCCTTTAATGTTAAGTTTATATAGATATCCTCATTGGTTGGTGATCTTATAGGATGGACTCCTTAATACCCTTCTCTAGACTGAGTTAACAAAGCTTTAAGTTTTCATTTCTAGTACAGATTTGGCTATAGATACAGAATGTTCTTGACTAGTGAATTTCATGGTACTAAAAGTTAACAAGGCTGACTTGAAAGTAACAATTGTTCACTTTTAGAGTTACTTTTAATCTTGATCATGACTAGTTTCCTAAATAAATACATTTCAGGTGTTCTACTTTCTGAAGGACCAGGATTTGTCTATTTCTGCAACTCCTCATCAGTTTGCAAAAGAAATAGCCATGGCTTGTAGTGCTGCTCTGTGCCCTCACCTGAAGACTCTGAAAAATAATGGGATGAATAAAATTGGACTCAGAGTATCCATTGACACTGATATGGTGAGGCATGTGTTTGTGGTGAATTTTTTAAATTAATGTTTTATATATTATCCAAGTTTTTAATTTAATGTTTTATTTCATGTTGAAAGAAAGGAACTAAAATTTTTTGAGTATCAAATGTGTGCTACACACTTCACCTACATTTTCTCCTTTAGTCTGTACAACAGGGGTCAGCAGTCATCTGTAGAGAGGGTCAGGTGTTTAATAATTTAGGTCTTGTGGGCTGGATGGTTTCTGCCACAGTCTCTGCCATTGCAGTGCTAAAGTCACTTAGTATGTAAACAAATGAGTATTGTGGGGAACTTGGTTTATAAAAACAGGTGGCAAGCCAAATTCAGCCTGAAGGCCATAGTTTGCTGACCTTTACTTACACCAGTCCTGCCTGATAGGTAGGTTTGTTTAATTATTCTCTAGATTCTGTGTTTCCATGTTTTAGAATCCGAAGTCTTCAGGAGCGTATACATAACAGGACCACACCACTGAACATTCCCAAAGTTCCACATTCACGCTCCAGACTAAAGTGTAAATGGGTCCCGCTATAGTTGTGTAAGGCAACAGCCTGAATAGATCTCCCTTCTACCTCTTTCCCTAGCCCCTTAGCACACCTCCACACTCTCACTCACTCCTCTCTCCCCACCTGCACAATTAATGTTACTAATTTCTTATATATTCTTGTGTAATTTTACGCATGTCCAAGCAAATAAGTACATGTGTCCTTTTTGTGCCCACCCACTTTTTACAATTTTTACCTTGCTTCTTTCACATCAAATATCTTAGAGATAGTCCATATTAGTACACATTCTTACACTATACTACAGTCTGTTAAGTGTGCAATAGCATTATATCTTTAAAAAAGAAATGTGCATACCTCAATTTAAAAATACTTTATTGCTAAAAAGCACTAACCCTCATCTGAGCCTTCAGTGAGTCAAAATCTTTTTGCTGTTGGAGGGTCTTGCCTGGATGCGGATGGCTGCTGACTGATCAAGGTGGTTACTGCTGAAGGTTGGGGTGGCTATGGAAATTTCTTAAAATAAGACAATAAAGTTTGCCATTATGATTGACTCTTCCTTTCATAAAAGATTTCTCTGTAGCATGCAATGCTGTTTTGGGGCATTTTACCCATAATAGAACTTATTTCAAAATTGGAGTCAGTCCTCTCAGACCTTATCATTGCTTTATTAACTAAGTTTATGTAATATTCTAAATCCTCTACTGTCGTTTCAATGATGTGTACAGCATCTTCACCTGGAGTAGATTCTATCTCAAGAAACCACTTCCTTGCTCAACCATGAGAAACAGCTCCATGTCCATTTAAATTTATCAAAGGATGCCACTTCTAATTCTAGGTCATTGCTCTTTCTACTAAATCTATAGTTACTTCTTCCATTGAAGACTTGAACCCCTCAGAGTCATCCATGAGGGTAGGAATCAACTTATTCCAAACTACTGTTCACGTTACTATTTTGACCTCCTCCCATGAATTATGAATGTTTTTAATGGCATCTAGAATGGTGAATCCTTTCCAGAAGGTTTTCAATTTACTTTGCCCACATCCATCAGAGGAATCCATGGCAGCTATAGCTTTAAAAAATTTTGTCAAATAATAAGAGTTCAAAATTGAAACGACTCCTTGATCCATGGGCTGCAGAATGAGTGTTGTTGTAGCAGACTTGAAAACAACATTAATTTCATACATCTCCATCAGAGCTCTTGGATGACCGGGCACATTATCACTGAGTGCTGCTATTTTGAAAAGAATATTTATTTCTGAGGAATACGTCTCAAAAGTGGGCATCAAATATTCAGTAAACCATGTTGTAAACAGCTATGCTGTCATCTAGGCTTTGTTCCATTTATAGAGTACAGACATAGATTAGCCTAATTTTAAGAGCGCTAGGATTTTTAGAATGATAACTGAGCCATGGTTTCAACTTAAAGTCACCAGCTGCATTAGCCCCTTACAAGAGAATCAGCCTGTCCAATTTTGAGTCAGCTTTGAAGCCAGGCATTGACTTCTTTCTAGCTATGAAAGTTGTAGATGGTATCATTTTCCAATGTAAGGCTATTTTGTCTAAATCGAAAATCTGCTGTTTAGTGTAGCTACTTTCATCAGTTGTCTTAGTTAGATCTTCTGGATAACTTGCTGCAGCTTCTACATCAGCACTTACAGCTTTATCTTGCACTTTTATGTTATGGAAATGGCCTCTTTCCTTAAGCCTCATGAACCACTCTCTGCTGCTTCAAACTTCTGTAACAGCTTCCTCATCTCTCTCAGCCTCCATAGAGATAAACAGAGTTATAGGGCCTTGCTCTGGAGTGAGCTTTGGCTTAAGGAATGGGGAATGTTGTGGCTGGTTTGATCTTCTATTGAGACCACAAAAAGCTGTTTCACTTGTCATTTGTGTGTTCACTGAAGTAGCACTGTAAAATTTCTTCAAGAGCTTTTCCTTTGTGTTCACAATTAGGCTAACTGTTGCAAGAGGCCTGGCTTTTGGCCTGTCTTGCCTTTTGACATGCCTTCCTCACTAAGCCAAATCAGTTCTAGCTTTTGATTTAAAGTGAGAGATAAACGCTTCTTCCTTTCACTTGAACACTTAGAGGCCATTGTAGGGTTATTAATTGGCCTAATTTCAATATTATTGTGTCTCAGGGAATAGGGAGGCCCAAGGATAGGGAGAGAGATGAGAGAATGATCAGTTTAGTGGAACAGTTCGAGCACACACATTTATCATTTAAGTTTGCTGTCTTAAATGGGCATAGTTCATGACACCCCAAAACAATGACAGTAGTAGTATATAAAGATCACTGATCACAGATTACCATAACAGATATAATAATAATGAAAAGGTTTGAAATATTGTGAGAATTCCCAAAATGTGACACAAATTTCTACATGCTGTTGGAAAAATGGCACCAATAGAGTTACTCGTGCAGGGTTGCCACAAACCTTCAATTTGTAAAAAAAAAAAAAAACACAGTATCTGCAAAGCACAATAAAGCAGACCATGATAAAATGAGGTATACCTGTATATTCATAAGAAAAATTCCTAAAAATAGAATTGCCAGGTTCAAGTATATATTCAATAGCTATTACTAAATGCCCTGAATAGAGGATATATTATGTTTTCCACCACGAATTTGTGAGGGAATTCTTTCCCCATATTCTTATCAAAGCACTGTGAAATCACGTTTTTTAACTTTGGCAATTTGACAGGTGAAAATGATGGATTATTTTAAGGTGCATTTCTCTTATAATGGGTGATGATGATCATCTTACATGTAAGAGCCATTTATTTTTCTGTGAACTTTCAGATAATATCTGATAGATATATTCATTTTGTTCCTGTTTTCAACATTCAGTATAGTACATTTTCAAAGTAGGTTCATCATTAAGATGGTTAATCTAAACGTGAGCAAGTTTCATATACTAAGGTTTGCATTTCTCCATCCAGAGTGTGTTACACACACGTTCCAATAGGAAAAAGGAAGTTGTTTTCAAGTCACTTTTTAAAAAATTTGTTTTATTGTGAAATATAACTTATATACAAAAAAAACCAATAGATTTTAAAGTACATTTTAATAAGTAGTTATAGAATGGATTTTGAAGTTTGGTATGGGTTACAGTTCCACAGTTTTTCTTCTAGCTGCTCCAAGACACTGGAGACCAAAAGAAATATGAATATAATGGTTCAGTAGTCAAACTCATTTGTTAAATTCTATCTTCTCTGTTATACTCCTCCTCTTTTTTTTTGCTTTTTTTGTGAAAAATAACATATACAAAAAAGCGATTAATTTCAAAGTACATTGTAACAATCTGTTGTAGAACAGATTTCAGAGTTTAGTATGAGTTACAATTCCACAATTTTAGGTTTTTACTTAGTAGCTGTTCTATGGTACCTGAGACTAAAAGATTATCAATGTAATGATTCAGCTATCATACTCATTTGTTAAACCCTACCTTCTCTGTATAACTCCACCTTTGATCTTTCTCCCATTCTTTAGGGGTATTTGGGATATACCCATTCTAACTTTTTCATGTTGGAAGGGGCTGTCAGTAATACAGGGTAGTGAGATGGAACTAGCTGATGTTCTGGAGAGGCTAGACCCTCTAGGTTTCAGGACTTATCTGATGCAGGGAACCATCTGGAGGTTGTAGGTTTCTGAAAAGTTACCCTAGTGTACTGAACTTTTGTAGAATCTTATATACTGCCTTAGGTATTCTTTAGGTTTGAGAGGAATGGTTTTGGTTGGGGTATGCCAAGTTATGGTAGATAGCGGTGTCTAACTGAAGCTTGCTTAAGAGTGACCTCCAGAGTAGCTTCTGAACTCTTTTTGAACTCTCTCAACCACGGATACCTTATTCGTTGCACTTCTTTTCCCCCTTTTGGTCAGGATGGCATTGTTGATCCCATGGTGCCAGGGCCAGGCTCATCCCTGGGAGTCATCTCCCATGCCACCAGGGAGACTTTCACCCCCGGAAGTCATGTCCCACATAGTGGGGAGGGCAGTGGTTTCACTTGCAGAGTTGGGCTTAGAGAGAGCAGGGCCACATCTTAGCAACAAAAGAGGTCTCCAGATGTGATTCTTAGTCATACTGATAGGTAGGCTAAGCTTCTCAGCTACATACATGAGCTTCACAAAAGTAAGCCTCAAGGGGATGCAAGGGTAGTTCAGTGGTAGAATTCTCACCTGCTGTGCGGGAGACCTGGGTTCAATTCCCAGCCCATGTACTTCTCAAAAAACAAACAAACCAACAAAAATATTCAACAAATGGTGCTACAATAATGGGATGCTCACATGGAGAAAGAATGAAATGTGACCCCACCATACAGCATACAAAAAAAGTGAGCATAAAGATCAAGGGCTTGGCCTGTTGATTTGGGTGTCCCTAATATTTGACACAGTATCTGGGGTTTCTCCAGAGGTAAAATTTCATAGTTATATATTTTTCTCCCATCCCTCAGGGGACTTTGCGAATACTTTTTGATTATCTGCTTAATATACTCTGGGATGTATCCAGGCAATACATAAAGCTATTCAGAATTGAAGGCCCTCATTCTTATTCTGGGCTCCCTGGCTTTGAATTGTTTAACTAATCTATCCAGACAGGTTGAGTTAGATATGTGCTACAGAACATTTATTTTCTGGACAAAATAAACCTTTCTTCCTTTGGTCTCAAAGAGTAGGGAAGTTCAAAACTACAGACAATGTCTTTCTTACCCCTGTATTCTGAATTACCTTCATCCCGACCTGGTCAGCTTTGTTCTTATCTCTATACACCAGGTTATCCATATATAAAACAGCCTCTCAAAATCCAGAAATAACAATTACCACTCCGGAATAAATGTGACTGCTAAAAGAGCTTACAGTCGAGGTTCCAGTTTTCTTGTAAGTATTTTCTAAATGAGATCAGATAATATTTGCTCTTTCATTTCTGGCTTATTTAGCCTCACCAGATGTCCCACAAGTTCATTCGCATTATTGTATGCCTCACAACTCCATTCCTTTTTTTAGCAGCACTACGTTCTATCATATGTGTACACCATCATTCACCAGTCTAATTCTCAGTCAGTGCATCTGTCAGCCACATCCATCTACTGGCCTCATACATATCGTCTTAAAATCAACAGTGCATCAACACTCTCGATTTTAGATAAAATCATTGTTCCCAATGATTGTTCCCATTAAACACACCCTTACCAAATAGAAAATCCAAACCTTCCCCTAATCCTTGTCCCTCTCCCATTTATGTACCCCTGGTATTGCTGTGGTACTGTTGATGTTTTCCTGTTAAACATGGCACATAGCATGCAATAGCAGTTTGCCCCCTATAAACAGAAATTGTACACTCTTGGTATAAGATTCATACCTTTGCAGTAGTTCATGCAACAACTTATTTATATTTGTAGCATTAATCAGTGGGACACAGGAGTCCTTACAACCCCTTTGAATCATATTCACCTTCAATATGATAATATTACTTATAGACCCACTAGTGAACTGCCTTCACTTCTATCTACTCCCTTACATTTGAACTCAACCTCATTAGCAAACTGTTCACCCATCTCAAGCTTCTGTGTCTCTAGGTCCCCTATATTCTGTATTATAAGCCTCTGATTTTACCTTTACCATGGTCATAAAAGTAGAATCATACAGTATCTGTCCTTTCATGTCTGGCGTATTTCACTCAGCATTATGTCCTCAAGGCTCATTTATCTTGTCATGTGCTTCAGGCCGTCATTTCATCTTACTGCTGCATAATATTCCATTGTATGTATATATGCATTTTGTTAATGTATTCCTCTGTTGATGAGCATTTGGATCTTTTCCATCTTTGGTGATTGTGATAATGCTGCTATGAATATTGGTGTGCAAATGTCTGTTTCTGTCATTGCTTTCAGCTCTTCTGGATATATACCAAGTAAGGGATCATAGAGCAAATCAATATTTAGTTTTCCGAGGAACCACCAAACTCTTCCATAGCAGCTGTACCATTATACAATACCACAAGCCGTGCATAAGTGTCCCAGTTTCTCCACATCTTGTCCAACATTTTTAGTTTCCTGTTTACTTAATAGTACTCATTCTTATCGGTGTGAGGTAGTACCTTATTGTAGTCTTGATCTGCATTTTCCTTATGGCTAATGAAAATGAGCATCTCTTCACGTGCTTTTGAGCCATCTGTTTTTGCTCTTCAGAAAAATGCCTATTTATATCTTTAGCCCATTTTATAATTGCCTTGTTTGTTCTTTTGTTGTTGAGATATGTGATTTCTTTATGTATACAGGATATCAAACTTTGACCCAATGTGTGATTTCCAAATATTTTCTCCCGACAAATTGGCAGTTTCTTCACCTTCTTGGCAAAGTCTTTTGAGGCACAAAAGCATTTGATTTTGAGGAGTTCCCATTTATCTGTTTTTTTTTGTTGTTGCTTTTGCTTTGGTGTAAAGTTTAGTAAGCTACCTCCTATTACTAGGTATTGAAGATGTTTCCCTACATTTTCTTCTAGGAACTTTATGATACTGGCTCTTATATTTAGGTGTTTGGTCCACTTTGAGGTAATTTTTGTATAGGATGTAAGAAGAGGGTCCTCTTTCATTCTTCTAGCTATTGATCCAGTTCTCCCGTGCCCATTTATTGAAAAGACTATTTTGTCCCAGTTCAGTAGATTTGGGGGCCTTGTCAAAGATCAGTTTACCATACTATGTCTGTGTTGTTGATTCTATTCCATTGACCAATACTTCTGTCTTTATGTCAGTACCATGCTGTTTTGACCACTGTTGCTTTATAATAAATTTTAAAATCGGGCTCCCACTTCATTCTTCCTTTTTAGGCTGCTTTTAACTACTCGGGGTCTCTTTCCCTTCCGTATGAATTTGGTAACTAGCTTTTACAAGTCCTCAAAGTAGGCTGTTGGAATTTTGATCAGTACTGCATTGAACCTGTAGATCAGTTTGGGTAGAATGGTATCTTACCTACATTTAACCTTCCTATTAATGAGGATAGAATGTCTTTCTACCTATTTAGATCATCTTTGATTTCCTTTAGCAAGGTTATATAATTCTCTGTGTTCAAGTCCTTTACATCCCTCGTTAAGTTCATTCCTAGATACTTGGTTCTTTTAGTTACTCTTGTGAATGGTATTTTTTCCTTAATTGGCTCCTCAGATTATTGCTTGTGTATAGACATATTAGTGACTTCACACATTAATTTTATATCCTGCCACCTTGCTGAGTATATTAGCTCAGGTAACTTTGTTGTAGATTTCTCAGGATTTTCCAAGTATAGTATCATGTCATCTGCAAATAAAGAAAATTTTACTTCTTCTTTTCCAATTTGGATGCATTTTGTTTCTTTTTCCTGCCTGATTATTCTAGCTGGAACTTCTAATACAGTGTTGAATAATAGTGGTGACAGAAGGCATCTTTGACTTGTTCCCAATCTGAGGGGGAAAGCTTTCAGTCGCTCACCATTGAGTATGATGCAGGCTATGGGTTTTCCATATATGCCCTTCATCATACTGAGGAAGTTACATTTGATTCCTACCTTCTGAAGTGTTTTTATCAGAAAAGGATGTTAAATTTTGTCAAATGCCTTTTCAACATTAATTGAGATGATCATCTGATTTTTCCCTTTTGAATTGTTAATGTACTATATTACATTAATTGATTTTCTTGTGTTGAACTATGCTTGCGTTCGTGGTATAACCCCCTCTTGGTTGTGGTGTATAATTCTTTTAATGTGCTATTGCATTCAATTTGCTGATATTTTGTTGAGAATTTTTGCATCTGTGTTCATTAGGGAGACTGTTCTGTAGTATTCCTTTCTTGTAGCATCTTTACCTGGTTTTGTATTAAATTGATGTTAATAAAATGAATTAGGCAATATTCCTTTTTCTCAGTTTTTTGGAAAAGTTTGAGCAGGATTGGTGTTAATTCTTTTTGGAATGTTTCATAAAATTACCCTGTGAAGCCATCTGGCCCTGGCCTTTTCTTTGTGGGAAGATTTTTGATGATTGATTGTTTCTCTTTACTTGTGATTGGTTTGTTGAAATCTTCTATTTCTTCTTGAATCATTGTAGCTTGTTTGTGTGTTTCCAGGAATTTGTCAATTTCATCTAAGCTGTCTAGTTTTTGGCATATAGTTGTTCATAATATCCTCATGGTTTTTTTTTTTTAAATCTTCAGGATTTGTGGTAATGATGCCCCCTCTTATTTCTGATTTTGTATATCTGCATCCTCTTTCTTTTTTCTTTGGCTGCCTTGCTAGTAGCTCATCTATTTTATTGATTTTCTCAAAGAACCAACTTCTGCTTTTATTGATTCTTTCTATTGTTCTTTTGTTCTTCCATTCATTTAACTCTGCTTTAGTCTTTGTTGTTTCTCTTTCTCTATTTGCTTTGGAGTTAGTTTGCTGTTCTTTCTCAAGTTCCTCCAAATGAGCAGTTATGTCCTCGATTTTTGCACACTCTTCTTTTTTTAATATAGGCATTTAGGGCAATCAGTTTCCCTCTCAGTACAGCTTTTGGCCACATCCTATAAGTCTAATATGTTGTATTCTTGTTTCCATTCACCTCCAGATAGCTACTGATTTCTCTAGCAATTTCTTCTTTGACCTACTCATTGTTTAAGGATATGTTATTTAATCTCCATATATTTGTGAAAATTCTCGTTCTTTGGTGGTTATTAATTTCCAGCTTCATTCTATTGTGATCAGAGAAAGTGCTTTGAATAATTTCAGTGTTTTTAAATTTATAAAGATCTGTTTTGTGCCCCAGCACATATTCTATCCTGGAGAACATTCCAGGTGTATTAAAGAAGAATGTGTATCCTGTTGTTTTGAAGTGAAATGACTATTTATATGTCTGTTAGGTCTAATTCATTTATCAGATTGTTTAAGTTCTCTATTTCCCTATTTATCCTCTGATTGTTTTATCTATAGAGGAGAGTGGTATATTCAACTCACCTACGATTATTATTGAAGTGTCTGTTTTTTCCCTTCAGTTTTGCCTATGTCTGTCTCATGTACTTTGGCGCTCCTTGATTGGGAACGTAGACATTTATGATTGTTATTTCTTGGTTAATTTTCCCTTTTACTAATATATAATGTCTCTTAGGATATCTTTACATTTAAAGTCTATTTTTTCTGAAATTAGTATAGCTGTTCCTGCTTTCTTTTGGTTATAACTTGATGGAACATCTTTTTCCATCATTTCAGTTTAAATCTATTTGTATCCCTGTGTCTTAGATGAGTCTCTTGTAAGCAGCATATAGCTGGATTATATTTCTTAATCCATTCTGCCAATCTGTATATTTTAATTCATAAATTTAGTCATTAATATTCAAAGTTATTACTGAAAAGGCATTTCTTAAATCCACCATCTTATCCTTTGGATTTTATTTATCAGATCTATATATTGTTTTCCCTGTTTCTTTTTTTTATCCTTTAAGTTACCCTTACTGGTACTCTTCAATTCTGTGCCTTCCTCCAGACATTCCTCTCCAGTCTTTTTTTTTTCAGCTGACAGAACTCCCCATAGTATTTTTTGTGGGGCTGTCTGTTGTTGACATATTCTCTCAGCCTTTGTTTGTCTGTGAAAATTTTAATCTCACCCTCAGTTTTGAAGGACAGCTGGAAGTCTTTCTTTCAGGATCTTGAATATATAATACCACTGTCTTCTCACCTCCATAGTGCTCGTTGAGTAGTCCGAACTCAGTCTTACATGGTTTCCCTTGTATGTAGTAGATTGTTTTTCTCTTGCCACTTTCAGGATTTTCTGCTTCTCTTTAACATTTTACAGACTCAAGTCACTTTTAAAAGTCACTTTTCCAAGAAACTTCTTATAATTGTTATTAGAGTAAGCACTGTGAATGTTTCCATTTTTAGTCAATTGTATTAAAATTTAATTTTCACCCAGCTCAGTATTAAACCCAACAGCAAATTTGAAGTTTTTTTTAACTTTTTATTTTGAAGTAATTTCAAACATGCAGGATAGTCACAAAAATAATATAAACCTAATGCAGAGAATTCTAACCCACTCCCACTCCCCCATATAATCAGACTCACCAGTTTTAACCTTTTGCACTTTGTCTTATTATTCTGTCTTCAATCTGTCTGTCTGTCAGTCTGTCTTTGGATCATTTGAGAGCAGGTTGCATACACCATACTGAATTCCATATACATTTCCCACAAATAAGGATATTCACTCATGTAGCAACTTTAAGTGCAGTTATCAAGCTGAAGCAATTTAACATTGATATAAAGCTTACATTCGTTGTTCCAGTTTTTCCTCATGTCCCAGTAATTCCAGTAATGTTCTTTTGAAACTTTTCTCCTCCATTCTTAGGTTCCATCCAGTATCACATATTGCATTTGATTGTAATCATCTCTTTTGTTTCTCTTTCTTTCTCTCTTTTTTAAATTGTGGAAACATATATACAACATTAATTTTCCAATCCCAACCCTTCCCAAGTGTTCTAGTTTCCTAGCTGCTGGAATGCAATATAAGGAACGGCTTTAAAAGGGGGGATTTAATAAGTTGCTAGTTTATGGTTCTATGGCTGTGAAATTGCCATATCAAAACAAGTCTATATAAATGTTCAATCTAAGGCATCCAAGGAAAGATACCTTGGTTTAAGAAGTCCAGTAACGTTCAGGATGTCTCTCTCGGCTGGACGGTTATATGGGGAAGTCTGCTAGCTTTCTCTTCCAGCTTCTTGTTTCATGAAGCTCCCCGGGAGGCATTTTCCTTATTCTTCTCCAAAAGTCCCTGGCTGGTAGACTCTCTGCTTCGTGGTTCTGCAGCGTTCTGAGGCTTTCTTCCAAATATTTCCTCTTTTATAAAAGGATTCCAGTAAACTAATCAAGACCCATGGTGGAGAAACGTCTCCATCTAATCAAATTTAATACCCACAATCGATTGAGTCACATTTCTGTGATGATAACCTAACAAGTTCCAACCTATAGTACAAATAAGGATTAGAAGTAACCATTGTTCCCACGTGACTGATGAGGATTAAAACATGGCCTTTCTAGGGTACGTAATTCCTTTGAAACCAGCCACCAAGCATAACATTCAGTAGGATTAAGCACAGTCACAGTGTTGCAGTTCCCTGATCACCGTCCCTTACTAGAACTTTACTTTCGCTCAAACAGAAACCCTACGCTCACTTTTCATTAACTCTCCATTGCCCTTGCCCCCACTCGTGGTAACCTGCATTCTACTTTCTGTCTCTGAGTTTGCATTTTCTCCTATATTTTCTTTGTGGTCACCATGGGACACATTTAACATCCTAAATATGTAACAATCTCATTTGCTCTGATACCAACTTAACTTGAAGTGTTATAAGCAGATTATTTTTTGATTCTATGAGATTTTAATTTTAAGTTGTTAGTAATTATTCAAAGCTTCAGCCCTCTAGTGGAGAAGAAACCTAAAATATGAAGTTGTGTGTTTTTTTATTTTTATGTTATCTGTGGGAAGTACAATTATAATTTACATAGTAGATGGATAAAAAAACTGTGGTAGAATGTATAACATTTATAAATAAAACAAGTATTTTATTAACATGCTTACATGAATGGTATTTTTAAATATTTTAATTATTTTATATTCATCTGCTGAGCTAACCAAGATTGCTCATCTTCTAGAGTTGCCTTACCAAGATTTTTTTTTTTTCAGGTTGAATTTCAGGCAGGATCTGAAGGCCAGCTTCTTCCTCAGCATTATCTGAACGCTCTCGATAGTGCTCTGATCCCTGTGATCCATGGTGGAACCTCCAACTCTACTAGTTTACCATTAGAAATAGAATTAGTGTTTTTCATTATAGAAAATCTTTTTTAGTGAAAGGATATATTACAAACTGATTTCTTAGAACTAACTCCAACACTAAAGCTAAAATGCCACAAATATTAAAAGTAAGTATGTTCAGTGTTTGAAACATGTAAGCTTTGCTTTTTATGCAGAAATGATCTTTTTAAATCATTAGCACAATATTTAAAACTCTAAAAATTTAAGGAATTCACAGTTTTTGAAGCTTTACAATTAATAGAAGTACTAAAAAGACAAAGATTTCTTCTGTCTTTAAGAAATTTGTAGCATTTACTGTTTCATTTAAATGCTAAACCAAAGTATCTGCACCTAGGTTTACCTCTTTATGCCAATAATGGTTTAATGAAGGCTCTTTTCAGATGTAACCTTATGAGGGAAATATCTGTTTTGTGTATATGCCAATTAGATTGCTGGTTTCTAAGTCTGTTAGAAATATGTTTCAATGGCACAGACCAGTTTCCAGATCTTAGACCTATATGATACATTTTTTAATAAAGCAGATAATTTATTTGTATAATTGGAGTGGAGACCGACCTCCATGATTAGAGAGCTCTAATTGGATTAAACTCAAAATTTTGCCTTTTTTTCTCAAATTATTTTATATACATATATGCATACATATGATTTTTCCTGATTAAATGGGTATTCGTAAAATAATTGTGGGTACTTCAGGACCTTGTGCTTCTATATTTATGTAGATTGTTTTATAGAGAGAACATATGATTCAGTATGTGTTTTATAAATCTTTAATAATTTATAAATAGGTAATATTTTTGTATTGCAGTACATTATTTCCCTCTTTTCTTTACAAAGTATACTGCTGAATTTACCATTTCTAATAGTAATTGACGACAGGCCAGATGACCCTTGAAGTAGTCATTGTGTAGCAATAAATGAAGCCCAAGCAAGGTTTCTTTTCCTTCTACTTTAATCCTTAAAAATTTCTTGGCATCACTGCATATTTTCATTGCCATAAGTGTATTAAATATAAATTATAATGAACTAATTACTTTTGCATACTTTAAATTCTTTATATGGTATTTATTTTTAATACAGGATATTAATGTAAGTTAAACTGTATATATTTGAAGTACACATGATATCTGTGCCTAAATTAGAGGTCCTTTGAACTTTGGTCAAGTGTCAGAAACTGTTACAGAGCTTTCCTCTTTTACTTCAAATGGAAAAAAAAAAGGAAAGGGCATATTTTAGTTAGTCCCATCATTTAATTTATATAAAATCTACTAATTTCTTTATGCTTTTTTACTCTTACATGAAATATATGTATGTTTTTGTATCAAAAACACTCCTTGTATATCTCAAGAAAAAGAAACTGTTCTAACTAGCCCTGTTTTGAGAAAAATATTCACAAAGGTATCGCACCTTGAAAACCAAGTCAAAATTATAACTCAGGATCTGAAAGCTCAGGCTAGAAGAGACTGAGAACCTAAATCAGTTTAGGCATATGATTCCTACTGAGTCTCATCCATAGTACTAGCCAAAGACAGTGCGGAAGAGAATATCAACCTTTGCAAGTCCTACTTCATAAGCCATGCAGAATGTTGCAGATATTAAATAAAATGGCAACATGTAATAACTTGTGAAGTCTATTTAAATGGTACAAGATAAAAACAGTTGCATATGAAACTCAATTTGTGTTTTATTTATGTAGTGTGTTTTTATTTTGAGGTGTAAGTAATTGTGCAATCTGTGAATACACATTTTACCTTAAAATAACCAAATGGTGGAAGGCTCGTCCCACGATCAAATAGCTTTGGGTTAGTTTTCCTACAATATCTATACTCAATAATAATTGGAACTATGTGCCTGACATTTGGAGGCACATTTTAAAGTGTTCTTTATAGATGTACAATATATATTCATTCATCAAAATGGTCATGTTTTTCACATTGGTGCTTAAATTGGAATTTTGGTTCTTTTAAAACTGAAGAAATAGAATGTTCTTTGTATTCAGTGTGCAGTGATATATTTTTGATGTTACCCCTTTTACTACTACTCTCTCTGAAATTTGAAATACAAAGTAAAATGTGGTCCATTTGATTTATGCATCATTCCAACAAATATTGTGTGTATTTGTGTACTTGCTGTGTGCAAAGCACTTTATTAAGACTCCTTTGGTTGAAAAATGAATAAAATAGGTCCTTTCCCTCTTGGAGGTAAATAGGTGAAATAGATAACTGTTATATAGTAGAAGTAATCACTGTAATAAAGATATGAATCTTGACTAGATGGTTGGAAAACAACCTAGGAGGTTAGCCCTACCGGTGATGAGTAGGCATGTTCCAGCCTGTTAGTAAGTGTGAAACTTGTCTAAAACTTTTTTAAAAGCAGGAGTTGAAAAGAAGATAATATGTAGAAAAACTAATTTTTTAAGGCAATCTACCTTAACCCAGTCTTTGGTTTTGTATGAGTATCTCACAGTATAATTTTAATTATAAAGTAGTAGCCTGACGGTGGTGTCTAAACAGCTCAAGTTTTATAGCAGTCTAGATTTGGGTATTGTTTTATAAATAAAGACCAGAATTTCTCTTTTTTTAATAACAAGCATAACTTTGATAATGTGATTAAAATTTTAAAAGAAAATATCTAAGCCAGAGATCTCCAACACAGACTGGGTTTTCATTTTTTTCCCTTTGTGACTTTTGAAAAATGTTTCTTATATGTACATGGTTAAAAGATCAAGACAAATATTTTAAAAATTATCAAATAGGCTTTGCTCCCACCTTGTCTGCATGTATCTTGTTTTTCCCACTCCTTGACCTCTACAAGAAGTCCTTTTTATTAGCCTCTTGAGCGTCTTCCTAAAGTTTGGGTGCAGTAGCAGCAAACAGAAGTGTATATTCTTGTTTCCTCCCTCATTTCTTACGCAAAATGTAGCATGCTATCTACACTGAAGAATACAATTTTACCTAAGTTACTTTGGGTTATGTGATTTATATTTCGCATCTTAAAGGCTTCATTGCTTCTATGAAATGTTTCATTGCTCTGTCAAACCACTTTTACTTGATGCCTTAATTGCAGAAAGACAAGAAAATCCATTACTGAAATTATAAATATATATTTCAGCAAGACTATTTCTCATAACAAAATTCTAATTCCCATAATAGTTCTCAGGTTTTTTTTTTAAGGTATACTTTAAATTTTTACTTTTTCTAGACACTGAGCCCTACCAACTAAATTTATCTTTTATCACTTAACACACTGATATTTTTCACTAAAGATTTTTTTTAATTTGATATTTATTAGGGAACTATTTTCTGCATTTGCATTGATAGAATTAGAACCATAGTTTCATGTGTTTCACAGATGAAGAAATAGGTGTAATTCAAGTGCTTTATCATGAACCTCTAGGTAAAAGAAGTGTGTTTAAATTTTATTTTTGGTAAAATAACATGAGGTTCTAGCCAGTATCCACGATGGCCCCCCAGTGATCCCACCTCCTGACATTCACGCTTTTATGTAGCCTCCTTCCCTGTTGTACCTATGTTGGTCTTTGTGACCCATATGCTGTGGCAGAAGTGATGGGATGCCACTTCTAACCTTAGGTTTTAAGAGACTTTGTGGCTTTTGTTTTTGGTGTAGTCCCTCTGTCTTTCTGTCTGTCAGTGTCTCTGTCTTTGTTGGATGACTCGTCCTGGGGGAAGCCAGCTGCCGTGCTGTGAGCAACCTAGTGGAGAGGCCCACATGGTGAGTGATTGAAGCCTCTTGGTCCACATCTACAGGGTTGGAAGTGGATTCTCCAACCGCAATCAAGCCTTCAAATTGCAGTCCCCACCGACAGATTGGCTGCAACCTTATGAGAACCACCAAACTGAGATTCCTGACCCTCAGTAACTGTGTGAGATAATAAATATCTGTTGTTTCAAGCTGATCTTGTTTTCAGGTAATTTGTTATATGCAGCAATTAATATTAGGTAACTAATATGAATCGGCTCTATGTAAATATTCCTAAAAATAATTAATTTTTCTGACAATTATGTGTGTTTTTTTAACCAGTATTTATAGAGTCTATGCCAGACATAGTATTTGGTCAGTGCAGAGAATGCCAAGAGAAAAGAGTATAGAATTTGGCCATGTTGTAACAGAAATGCAATTCAGAGATTTCCTGTTTCTGGTAATTGCATCTAGGATAGGCAGGTCCACATTCCTACTGAAAAAAATCAAAGCTAATTAAAATACATCTGCTTAAAACATCAAAGAGATATTAAGACAGCAGGGAATGCTCAGTTCAAAAGTAAGGAGAAAAAGAGTTAACACCCAGTCCCTGTTTTGACAACCTTATGGGCTGATAGGGACAGAAATCAAAGTTCGGAACCTATACAAGATGGTAAATAAAACAGGAATTGTGAATTTAACAGAAGACCCTCTCCATGATAAGCTGAGACCCCCAAAGGATTTCACCTTTCAAGTAAGGGTTAAATAGGAGGAGAGAAATCTATGTAAAACTACAGCCATGTTTAGAATTGCCTAACTCATGTAAACCTTAATCATTCACCTTACTTTAAGGTAATCCTATACTGGTGATGCCTCCAGGTACAGGGAAGACTAAAATGCAGATACTCTGCTCAGAAGGTAACTCCACTGTAGGGCTCAAATTACTTTTCAAATCTGATGTCTAATAATACACAGTATCAGGTGGACACCTTCAGCTTTTGCACCAGGCAGTTGACTTGCCTTCAGCCCAGGGCCCTCAAAGCATTTCTTTAGACCTTCGTCTGTATTGCTCCAGGCTTTTTAGCCAAAGTGAGCTTGGCTCGTGGTATAGAGTGTACCACGGAAATCGGTGTTTTAAATTCTCCACATGAGACGGCCAAGCAACCAGGCAAAAAGTTTATATCTCTGCTTTGATTAATTCTGTTTCCATATGAAATTTGCCTTTCTAAAGATAAAAAATAGTATCTCAAAGATTACTGTTGCTTTCAACAAATGGAAAACAGAAAATATGTCTCAGATGCAAGCAACTGAGACTGCTTATAAAAGGAAAATGGTGTAAGAAGCAGCAGAAAAATCTCTACAGGCCAAGATTCATACACTTCACTGTATGAGTTGGTTTCTCTCGAGACTCATAACTGGGAATCAGTAGAAGAATATATTCCCAAATGGGAACAGTTTCTTTTAGGGAAAGCACCATATCCTATTGGTTTGGAAAATCAAGATGAAGCTGAAAATACCATTTAACGTGGGGTGCAGCTGTAATTTCTTAATATGCAATTTCAGAACCCTTGTTTGGTAATACTATTAAAGAATATCAGTTCATTGCAGGAACTTACAGAATTGGATGTGTTCATATTGTTCTGTGCCTCCCTAAGTGACAATGAAAATACGAGAATTTCCTGAGAAATGGCAGTTTATCACTATGAGACCTACTACTAGATTTCAAGATCATGAATTTGCTTTCTGCCAAACCCATGGAAATGTTAAAAACTAATATTAAAAGGTAGATTGTTTATTAACTAAAGTATTAAATAGTTTTCATATGTGTTTAAAAAATAATTTACAGTCTATCTCACGTAAGTGGTGAGTAAACAATCCTGATTTTAAGTTTTGAGAATCTTTACTTACTTTATTAGGGGGGTGAGGTACAAAATCAAGGTGGTTTGATGCTATTATGTATGGTTTATTTTAGAAAATGAAAAGATGATATTTAGCTGCTTCACTATAGTATCAGAAAAGATATTGTATTTTACAGATAATCACACCTCTGAAAGGTCTAGAGACAGCAAGAACTGAACTAAAAAGCATTCAGTAAGTATGTTTTTTCAAGAGGTCTTGGACTTGGTTATAAATAAGGATACCAATTACAGATGGAAATGGTTATTGGATTTTCACTTGGTTAAGAATTGCCAACCTTGTGAGTGAGAATAACCCGTCTCTCATCTTTTCAACTTTAAACTTGCCATTCTTCTCCCTTCTAGTTTCATCATTTTTTAAATGATTGTCTGAGAGCTTTGGGCACAACCCTAAATAGCTTTAAGATTCCTCAGTCAACCACTGCTTTTGCAGTAGAAAATGTAATGTTTGTAATTTAAAAAAGCAGTTTCTGCTAATAAAAGAGGTCTACATTATATTTACGTTTAATGCTCAAAAATAAGTAGGGGAGGCAAGATGGAGGCTTAGTGAGGTGTGGAATTTAGTTCGTCCTCGACAGCAACTAGGAAATAGCAAGTAATGGTTCCGAACAACAGTTGGGGGGACATCAGTGGCCAGACACACAGCATACATCAGCCTGGACCAGGTGCACCAGCTGGGACTCCGCACAGAACTGTAAGGCCACGGAGCCAGTGACGCTCCCCCACAGGCACAGCAGGCTGGTTCCCCAAGTGGAAAGGAAACAGACTTTACTAGCAACAAGGGCATAGTTGAACCAAGCTCCAATTGTGGAATTAACAAATTCTGACTACTGGAAATAGGCCTCCAGCACAGATAAACCTGGAATGAGCACTAAAGATACTAGGAGTTTTTACCCCTGCTAGTAGGGAAATGCACATCAAAACCACAATGAGATATCATCTGATACCCACTAGAATGGCCATGATAAAAATTTAAAAAAAAACAGAAAATGACAAGTGCTAGAGAGGATGTGGAGAAAGGTTCTCTGGGGGTGATTCTTAGGCCTAATTTTAAGTAGGCCTGGCCTATCCTTTGCAGGAATAAGTTTCCTAGGGGCAAACCCCAATATCAAGGCCTTACCTATTGATTTGGTTGTTCCCACTGCTTGCAAGAATATAAGAAATTCTCCAAGTGGGGAAGTTGAATTATTTCCTTCTTTCTCCCCCGTCCTTCAAGGGGACCTTGCAAATACATCTTTATTCACTACCCAGATTACTTTGGGATATATTGGGGCACCACACTAACCTGGACAAACCAACAAAATCTTATGTTTTATTCAAGATTCCATGTACTTATGGTGTTCACCTAAACTGACCATACAAGTTTAGTTAGGTAATGTACTACCCAAAATATAAATTTTGCACCAAATAAACATCTCTCCCTTTGGGTTCACACAGAAGTTGAAGTTTTAAAATATGGACAATATCATCCTTTACCCTGTATTCTGATTTACCTTAGTGCTATCCAGATCAGCTTCATTCATATCTCTTTTCGAAGTCTGATCCCTTTTTTAACTTTTTAAACGGTTCCTGTATGGAATACTGCTGACTTTCATAGCTTCAGAGGTCTGATTCTGAGTCTCAGGTGTCACATACCTACCCAAAGCTTCAGGGAATGACCAGGTTATATATAAACAGCTCAGTATCCACAAATTTAGGAATAATAGAATTCCTGAATATATGTGAATGCTGTAAGAACTTACGATTTAGGACCCTTTGAAATAGGCCCCAACCTGATAACCCATGCTCTTGACTTCATTTCACTGAGTTATTATGTTATAGTTAGTCCATATGGTAGAGGCATGATAATATATATTTTTTTGTTAATGACATTTCATTCAACATACAGACCTTAAGTTTCATTCACTAGTTGTATGACTCACAACTTCTTTCCTTCTTTTGGCTGCTGAATAGTTCCTTGTATGTAAGCATCATAGTTCTCTTTTCATTCCTCAGTTATTCTACCCTTAGGCCACTTCCATCGGTTGTGAATCACAAACACTGCCCCCATAAACACCAATGCAAAAGTCTTCGCATCCCCACACTCGCTTTCCTCCAGTAATATATGGAACAATGGGGTTTCAGGATCATGGGCAGCCCCACCCCTAGCCTCCTGTGGAACCACCACACTGCCCTCCAAGGGGCTGCACCTCTCAGTTTCCCTACTGGCAGAAAATAGGTATCTCTCCACATTTTGTCTAGCAGTTTTTCCTCTCTGTTTGTCTTTAAACAGTTTTATTAAAACATCATACAATGCAGCCTAAGTAAATAGATATGCCTTTGCCACCAAAATCTACATGAAGACATTTCCTATTCTTCCACAAAGAATCCATATCCCGTCCCCAATGCCCCTGCCTGTTGACATTCAGTTTTGGCATAATGCCTTTGTTACATTCAGTGGAAACATATTACAATGTTACTGTTGACGATACACCCTAGCTTCCATTGATTGTACCTTTTCCCATATACTGTCCATTTTCAACACCTTGCAATGTTGACATTCATTTGTTCTCTCTCATGCAAAAACAGTTTTTTATTTGTACATTTAATCAGCTCTAAACGTTCCTAAATTATATCATCTCAGTCTTTATCCTCTAGCTTTTCTTCTGGTTTCATACATGTCCCCAGCCCTTCTCCCTCTATCATTTTCACATTCAGCTTCATTCAGTGTACTTATATTATTGTGCTACGATCAGCTAGTATTGTGATATCCATTTCTGGATTTTTGTAATCAGTCCTGTTGCACAATCTGTATTCCGTCAGCACCAAATGCCCAATCTCTACCCTATTTCTATCTCTTGATAACCAATGTTCTTAACTTCAACCCTCAAAATTCACTCATTAATGTTAGTTCATATTAGTAAGGCTATACAGTAGTTATCCTTTAGTTACTAATTTCAGCATAATGTCCTCAAGGTTCATCCACTTTGTTACTTGTTTCATGGCTTTATTCTGTCTTACAATTGCATAATATCCCATTGTATGAATACACCGCAGCTTGTTTAGCCACTCATCCATTGATGGACATATCTGGGCTGTTTCCATCTCTTGGCAGTCATACATAATGCTGCTATAAACATTGGTTTGCAAATGTCAGTTTGGGTCTTTGCCTTCAGTTCTTCTGAATAGATACCTAGTAATGGTATCGCTGGATCATATGGCAATTCTAGACTTAGCTTCCTGAGGAACTGCCAAACTGCCTTCCAGAGCAGTTGTACTATTTTACATTCCCACCAACAGTGGATAAGTGTGCCTCTTTCTCCACATCCTTTCCAGCACTTGTTTTCTGTTACATATATATATATATAATGGCCATCTAGTGGGTGTCAGATGATACCTCATTGTGGTTTTGATTTGCATTTTCCTAATATCCATTGAAGTTAAGCATCTTTTCATGTACCTTGTAGTCATTTGTATTCCCTTCTCTGAGAAGTGTCTATGTTTTTGTCCATTTTTCATTTGGGTTTTTTGTCTTTTTTTATTGTTGAGTTGAAGAATCTCTTTATATATTCTGAATACTAAAGCCTTATCAGACATGTGGTTTTCAAATATCGTCTTCCATTGCATAGGCCACCTTTTTTTTTCTTAAACTTTTTTATTGTATAATATAACATATATACAAAGCAAAGAAAGAAAAAAGCAATAGTTTTCAAAGTAGTTACAGGACAGATCCCAGAGTCTGTCATGGGCTACCATACCACCATCTCAGATTTTTCCTTCTAGCTGCTCCAGAATATAGGAGGCTAGAAGGAATAAATATTTTTTATCATCACAATTGACTTTTTTTTCTTTTTTTGTGAAAAAAAATAACATATATACAAAAAAGCAATAAATTTCAAAGCACAGCACAACAATTAGTTGTAGAACAGATTTCAGAGTTTGGTATGGGTTATAATACCACAATTTTAGGTTTTTACTTATGCTGCTCTAAGATACTAGAGACTAAAATAAATATCAGTCTGGTGATTCAGCAATCATATTCATTTGTTAAAACCTACCTTCTCTGTAGAACTCTACCATCACCTTTGATCTTTCTGTCCCACTCTAGGGGTATTTGGGCTATGCATAGGCTGCCTTTTTACTTTCCTGACAAAGTTCTTTGATGCACAAAGTGTTTTAATTTTGAGGAGTTCCCATTTATCTATTTATTTCTTCAGTGCTCGTGCTTTGGGTTTAAGCTCTATAAAGCCACCTCCTATTACAAGATTTGTAAGATATGTCACTACATTTCCTACTAAATTTTTTATAGACCTACCTCTAATGTTTAGGTCTTTGATCCATTTTGAGTTAATTTTTGTATAGGATGTGAGATATGGATGCTCTTTCATTCTTTTGCATATGGATATCCAGTTCTCCAAGCACCATATATTGAAAAGGCTGCTCTGTCCCAGGTGGGTTGGCTTGGCCACCTTATCAAAGATGAATTATCCATAGATGAGAGGGTCTATTTCTGAACACTCAATTCTATTCTATTCATCAGTACATCTATCTTTATGCCAATACTATGCTGTTTTGACCACTGTAGCTTCATAATATGCTTTAACATCAGGTAGTGTGAGACCTCCCATCTTCATTTTTCTTTCTCAAGATATTTTTAGCTATTTGAGGCAAACTGCCCTTCCAAATAAATTTGGTTGTTGATTTTTCTATTTCTGCAAAATAAGTTGTTGGGCTTTTAATTGGTATTGCACTGAATCTATAAATCAATTTCGGTAGAATGGACAGCTTTACTACATTAGTCTTCCAATTCATGAACACAGTATGCCCTTCCATTTATTTAGGCCTTCCATGATCTCTTTTAGCAATTTCTTGCAGTTTTCTGTGTATAAGTCTTTTGTAACCTTAATTAAATTTATTCCTAAATATTTTATTCTTTTGGTTAAGCTATTATAAATAGAATTTTTTCTTGATTTCCTCCTCTGACTCCTCATCACTAGTATATACAAACACTACTGATTTTGGAGTGTTGATCTTGTATCCTGCCACTTTGCTGTACTCATGTAATGGCTGTAGTAGCTTTGCTGTAGATTTTTCAGCATTTCTGACATATAGTATTATACATTTGCAAAGAATGAGAATTTTACTTTTCCCATTCTGATTTGAATGACTTTAATTTCTTTTTCTTGTCTAATTGTTCTGGCTAGAGTTGCCAGCACAATGTTGAATAACAATGGTGACAATGGGCATCCTTGTCTTGTTCCTGATCTTGGAAGGAAAGCTTTCAGTCTTTCCCCATTGAGGATGATGTTAACTGTGGGTTTTTTCAAATATTCCCTTTATCAGGTTGAGAAAGTTCCCATCTATGCCTATCCTTTGAAATGTTTTCATCAAGAAAGGATGTTGAATTTTGCCAGATGCCTTTTCTGCATCAATCAAGATGATCATGTGGTGTTTCTGCTTTGATTTGTTGATATGATGTATTACATTGATTTTTTGTTGTTGAACTATCCTTGCATACATGGAATAAGTCCCACTTGATCATGGTGTATAATTCTTTTAATGTGCTGATGGATTCAATTTGCAAGTATTTTGTTGAGATTTTTGGCATCTGTGTTCATTAAAGAGATTGGCCAATGTCAATCATTTTTTTTTCTTGTAGTATCTCTGTCTGGCTTTGGTATTAAGGCAATATTGGCTTCATAGAATGAGTTAGATAGCTTTCCCTCATCTTCAGTTTTGTTGAAGAGTTTGAGCAGGATTGGTACTAGTTCTTTCTAGAATGCTTGGTAGAATTCATATGGGAAGCCATCTGGTCCTGTACTTTTCTTCTTGGGGAGCTTCTTGATGACTGTTTCAACCTTTTTACTTGTGTATGGTTTGTTGAGGTCATCTATTTCTTCTTGAGTTAATGTTGGTTGTTCATGCCTGTGTTAGTTTGCAATCTGCCAGAATATACTATACCAGAACTGGAATGGCTTTTAAAAGGGAGAATTTAATATGTTACAAGTTTACAGTTCTAAGTCTATAAATATGTCCAGATTAAGGCATCCAGGGAAAGATACCTTAACTCAGGGAAGGTCAATGGGTCAGGAACACCTCTGTCAGCTGGATAGTCATGTAGCTGGCATCTGCTGGTCCCTTGCTTCTGGGCTCCGTTCCTTCTAGCCTCTGTTATTGTGGGGGCTCTTCACTTTGCTTCTCTGGGGCTGGCTTCTTGGCTCCTCCAGGTTCTGGCTTGCTCAGCATCTCATGGTGATGTCTGCTGGGCTCCAAGCATCACCAAACATCCATGTCTCTGTTCTCTGAAGCAACTGTTCTCCAAACGTCTACATCTGCTGTCTCTGTCAACTCCAAGGCTCCTGTCATTTCTGTAAGCTCTGTTGTGTCTGGCTCTCTCCCAAATGTTTCCTGTTTTAAAGGATTCCAGTAAATGAATCAGGATCCAACTGGAATGGGTGGAGTCACATCTCTCCATCTAATCAAAATTTCATACCCACTATTTTATGTTTCACATTTGCATGGAGATAATCTAATCAAAAGTTTCCAACCTACATTGTTGAATTGGGATAAAAGAAACGGCTGCTCCCACAAGATTAGATTAGGGCTGCTGCTGGAGCTGGTGTCCAGGCTGGTGATGGGGTTAATATCCTACCCTAAGACTCTAAGTTGCACCCACCAGCCCCACTGTGCCGTGCTCCAACTGCCTCCTCCTCTTCAGTAAAGCAGGCCTCTGAAAGGTATGATATATTTGATCCAAGACAATCCATTTCTGCCCAGAAATCTACAGTGGTGACAAGGACATGGGACTCCTTCTGCCGCATACCAGATGGTTCAATACAGTTGACATCCTGGCTGACAACTGTGAAAAGGAACCTTGGAATATTTTATTTGACTTTTTTGTGGGACTCCACAATCCCCAATCCATAGAACACATCAGGCTTCAAGTTCCCTGTAGAATTCTAAAGTAGCCATCACTAATGAGGATGTCTGATACTGTTACTGTACAAGATGAAACTGAAACAATGAAGGATTTGGAGGCAGAAGTGAAAGATACAACTAGAGTTGAAAATCTTATCAAATCAGAAAACTATGGGAAGATTCTGGCAGAGAAGAATGAACATTGTATTGACAACAATATTGATTTGCAGGAGAAAACACAGAACCAGTTAACACAATCATTTGAAAATGAGGAGAAGCCCTCAAGAGATGAAGTGGAAAAAGAAAAAGCCAATGATAAGTTGCCAGAAAAATGTTATCATGAGATTCCAGTCAAGAATACACCAATTCAATTGGCATAGACATACATGAATTTTTAGTAAATACATTAAAAAACAATCCCTGGGACAGAATGATGCGCAGAAATTGGAATAAGAACTTTTATATTTGGTAATAATGAGTCTCCACATAAAAAATTCCCCCCAGTGACATCTTACCATTGGATGCTATTACACAAAGTAGCCACTTATTTTGGATCAGCCCACAATGTTGATCAGAGTGGGAAGTCTTCCGTAGTAAACAAAACTAGCAATACAAGAATACCTGATCAGAAATTTAATGAACATATTAAGGATGATAAAGGTGAAGTCTTTCAGAAACAATATGTTTCAAGAGAGATAACTCTAGCTTTGACAAAAATGATAACCACATGAGAACACGGTTGAAAGATGACAGAAGAAGCAAATCTATAGAAGAAAGAGAAGAAGACTACCAGAGAGCTAGAGATAGACTATTTTCCCAAGATTCCCTGTGTTCTCAAGAGAATTAAATTATTGACAAAAGAATCCAAGACGAGGATGGTAGTGGTACACAGCAAAGATGCCAAATATTTAGAGTTAATAAAGATACTTCAGGGAGATCAACAAATAGCCATCAAAGCACCATTCTCTCCGAAACTTAAAGTCTGCTGTAACCAAAGCCAGCAGCTTCAGTAGAATTTCAGTCCTAACAAGAGGTGATAGTTCTGGAAGCAACAAAAGCATAGGCAGGCTTTCAAAAACAGGTTCTGAGTCTTCTGGTAGTGCAGGGTCATCTATGGGCTCTCTTTCTCACCTCCAGCAGCCTCTTCCAGGTGCAGCTCTCAGCCAGTCTTATCATGGCACACCTGTGGTCTGTCCAACCGGTGGTCTGTCCAACCGTCAGCACTCATAGTTCTCTTTCCTTTGATGGTGGCCTAAATGGGCAGGTGGCATCTCCTACCACTAGCTTCTTTTTGCTTCCTTTGGAAGTGGCAGGCATACCACCTGGCAGTATTCTGATCAACCCACAAACAGGTCAGCCCTTCATAAACCCTGATGGGAGTCCAGTTGTATATAATCCTCCTATGACTCAACAAGTTAGAACCCAAGTGCCTGGACCTCCACAGCCAGCTCAGCCACCCCCACACCTCAACAAGCAGCTAATCACATTTTCTCACAGCCTGTTCAGCACTCTACAGCCCCTTACCCATCCTTGCTCCTGCCAGTCTCACCCACCCAGCAATACACCATGGACAACTTTGGATCTCAGTTTAGCCACATGACTCTTGCCTGCCAGCATCTGATGATGGTTCTGACCCACATGCCACCATGTTCCAGTCCACTGATGTTCTTCAGCCCCCACAGCAGTCTGGTTATATCATGGCAGCAGCTCCACCACCACCACCTCCTCCTCCTCCCCTCCCACCCAGGCAGCCAGTCCATACCGCTGGCTATCCTGCCTCCAGCCATCCCATCATCCAGTTTGTGCTCCAGCAGCAGGGATATGTTCAGCAGCCCTCACCACAGATGCTGCCTGTTACTGTGCTCCAAGCCACTATCACTCCAATCAACCTCAGTATCACCCAATTCCTTCTGTCCATTACAATTCACATCTAGATCAGCCACTGCCACAGCCTGCACAGCAGACAGGTTATCAAGTTATGTCCAACCAGCAGCAAAGCTATCAAGGAATAGTTGGAGTTCAGCGACCCCAGAGTCAGAGCCTCGTCAGTGGCCAACCCAACAGCATTGGAAATCAGATTGAGGGAGTTGTCATTTCCTATCCTTCATTGCCATCCTATCAAGTTTCACTGCCTCAAGGGTCTCAAGGAATTGCCCATCAGACTTATCAACAGCCTGTTCCGTTTCCTAATCAGTCTAATCAAGGATCTATACCCATGACAGGAATGCCAGTTTACTATAGTTTCATTCCACCTAGTCAACAAAATAATTTAAGCTCATCAATAGATTACTTGCAACATCTAGGATCAGAACAAGTACAATTTCCTCAAACTACTTCACCATGCAATTCCCATCTGCTTCAAAACCACCATTGTGCAGCTGTGCCACCTCTGCTGCCTGGTGGAGGAATGGTGATGATGCAGCTGAGTGTACATCACCTGAGTGTCCACAATCTCGTGCCCACTCACCTCCCCAGTGGAAACAAAACAAATATTACTGTGATCGCCAGAGAGGACAGAAGTGTTTGGAATTTAGCAATGTTGATGATATTGTCCTCAACTCAATAGTCCCGTTCTTTCAGCAGCTCAGTAGCCAGCACCAGCTCAACTGCCTACCCTGAAAACTGTGCATCCCTCTAGATCATCACTTTCTATCATGTCCCACTTTTCTAGACCTTTTGTCCCTGGGCAAGGAGATGCCAGGTATCCATTACTTGGTCAACCACTGCCCTACAACCCTCCTGCCATTCTGCATGGACACAGTCCAAACCAACAGGGTCAGACTGGGAACAGACATGGAAACTGAGGAAGGAAACAAGCCAAAAAGGCTGCATCCACTGACATTGGAGCAAGAGAAGCTGTTGTTGGAAAGTTTTGGAAATTACTGAACTCCCAGATGGAATAACACGCACGGAAGTCGAGAAACTTTTTGGAAAACTCTTTAAAATTGGCACTAAGATCCGGAGGCTCCGGGACGCACAGTTCCAGCCCCAGCTGTGTCGTCACCCACCCTGTTGTAGTGGGGACAATACTGTCAACCCTGAATGCTCAAAACCCAATAACTTGGCCTCCACATACACCGTCTTAACCACATTCCCCTCTGTTTCAGCTGCACAGAATGCACTGAAGAAACAAATTAACTCAGTTAACGAGTTTAAGCTGACATCCAACAAGAAGCACTATGACTTTCATGTTTTGGAAAGGGCAAGTTCTCAGTAACAGAACCACCTTTGGACCCTTCGCCTTTATGATTACCCTGTCCTTTCCCATCTTTGATTGACTTGGTATTTGGAGCTTCTGTTAACATTATAGAGACTCCTAGGATGTGTGGTCATGGCATCATAGCTTTTGAAGAAAGGACAGTGATTCAGCAAAGTGGGGGGAAAAAGATGCATTTTGCCTCAAATGCATCCGTGTGATAAGAGTTAGCAGCTTTTTCTAAGGAAATGCTGTTCAAATGCCTCCTAACTTTTATAGTTATTTTGTTTTATATTTCTGAATTTCTTGTATCAGATCCGAAGTTCTATTGTACAGCAAATTATTCTTCAAAATAATTATAAATAGTTGCAACTTGTATTTCTTTTTTGCAGCCAGCGCATTGTGACCCAACTTAGAATTTGGGGAAAGAAGAATGCAGGATGAATATGCAACTATATGATAATATTAAGAATTACTGATTATATATGTAGAATGGAATGATATATTAATGTTCTTTTGTTAAGTTTTTTAATTAATAAAAAGTTTAAAAAAAAAAAAAAAAAAAGAAGAATGCAGGAGTGGAATAACCAAATACTGTCTTTTTTGGAGGATGGAGGATGACCAAGGAGAGCCCACAGATTAAAAATTATGCATCCCCTAAATCTCTAAACAGAGGAACAATTTCCATAAAATATAGAGCTCCCGCATAAGGTCCTTTCCTTATTCATTTAGGTAGTATCAACATTAAGCGTCAAGTAAATTATGTTCTTAACACCTCTTGTATTAGTTAAGGTTCTCTAGAGAAACAGAATCAACAAGGAGCACTCGCAAATATAAAATTTATAAAAGTGTCTCACGTGACCGTGGGAACGCAGATCCAAATTCCGCAGGGCAGGCTGTGAAGCCAACGACTCCAATGGAGGGTCTGGACGAACTCCACAGGAGAGGCTCACCAGCCGAAGCAGGAATAGAGCCTGTCTCTTCTGAATCCTCCTTAAAAGGCTTCCAGTGATTAGCGTAAGCATCACTCATTGCAGAAGACACTCCCCTTTGGCTGATTACAAATGGAATCAGCTATGGATGCAGCTGATGCAATCATGGTCTAATTCTATGAAATGTCCTCATTGCAACAGACAGGCCAGCACTTGCCCAACCAGACAAACAGGTAACTTGTTTGGCCAAGTTGACACATGAACCTGACCATGACACCTCTTAATCAAACCGCTTAGATTCAAAGGAGTATAGGAATCATTCTGAGCAGGAAAATACATGCACTTCTTTTTTTTTGTAAACATCCCTTCAGTAACTGAATGCTACTTATTTGCATTCCCCTCCTTGTGGATCCTGTTTTTAGTCACCTCAGGAAATGCATTTGATGAGTGCTGGGAACTTCTTAAGTGGTTTAAAATTTGTTTTCATTATTTGCAGTGGATCACTGGACATCAAAGATTCATTGCACTTATGAAAAGGAACCTTTTTTTCAATTTCTGTGTAATTTGCAAGGTTGTACAATGTGTGCCGATGCAAGGCTTTTTCGGTTCAGGAGAATAAAGGTTTACCAAAAAAATCAAATCAGGATTAAAACATGGCTTTTCTGGGGTAGGTAAGACTTTCAAACTAGCACAATGCCTTACTAGGAAGTTATCCATTTCATCTATGTCATATAGTTTATTAGCATACAGTTGCTCATAGTATCCTCTCATTACCTTCCTTATTTCTGCAGAGTCTGTTATGACTCCTCTTCCATTTCTGATTTTATTTGCATCTTCTCCCCACCCTTTTTTTTTAATCAACCTAGCTAAGAGTCCATTGATTTTACTGATTTTCTCAAAGAACCAATTTCTGGTTTTGTTGATTTTCTGTTCTCAGTTTCATTTTTTCTGTTCTGATCTTCATTATTTCTTTCCTTTTGTTTGCTTTGGGGTTAGTTTGCTGTTCTTTCTCTCATTCTTCCAAGTGAATAATTAATTCCTTGATTTTTGCCCTTTCTTCTTTTTTTTAATATAGGTATTTAAGGCAATAAATTTTCCTCTCAGCACTGCCTTTGCTGCATCCCATAAATTTTGATATGTTGCATTTTCATTTTCATTTCCCTTGAGATACTTACTGATTTCTCTTGTAACTTATTCCTTGACCCACTGCGAGTATAAGAATGTGTGTTTTAGCCTCCATATATTTCTGAATTTTCTGGCCTTCTGCCTATTATTGATTTCCAACTCCATTGCATTATGATCCAAGAAAGTGTGTTGTATGATGATTTCAATCTTTTTAAATTTATTGAGATTTCCTTTGTGACCCAGCATATGGTATATGCTTTAAAATGATCCACGAGCACTTGAGAAAAATGTGCATCCTGCTGTTATGTGGTGTAATGTTCTGTAAATGTCTGTTAAAGCTAGTTCATCTATTGAATTATTCAAAGTCTCTGTTTCTTTTTTAATCCTCTCTCTAGATGTTCTATCCATTGATGAGAGTGGGCTATTGAAGCCTCCAATAATTATAGTAGAGGTGTCTATTCTCCCTTCAATGTTGTCAGTGTTTGCCTCATGAAGCACTCTGGCTCAGTGCATAAATATTTATGAGTGTTATGTCTTCTTGTTGAATTGTTCTTCCTATTAATACATAGTGTCCTTCATCTCTTTTAATTGTTTTGCATTTGAAGTTAAATTTGTCAGCTATTAGTAAAGCTACTCCTGCTCTTTTCTGATTGTGTTTGCATGAAATATCTTCTCCCAACCTTTCACTTTCAACCTATTTTTGTCTGTATTAGTTAGCGTTCTCTAGAGAAACAGAATCAACAGGGAACACTCACAAATATAAAATTTATAAAAGTGTCTCACGTGACCGTGGGAACACTGAGTCCAAAATCCACAGGGCAGGCTGTGAAGCCGATGATTACAATGGAGGGTCTGGATGAACTCCACAGGAGAGTCTCGCCAGCTGAAGCAGGAAGGAAGAGCCTGTCTCCTCTGAATCCTCCTTAGAAGGCTTCCAGTGATTAGACTAAGTATCACTCATTGCAGAGCACACTCCCCTTGGCTGATTACAAATGGTATCAGCTGTGGATACAGTTGACATGATCATGATTTAGTTCTATGAAATGTCCTCATTGCAACAGACAAGCCTGCACTTGCCCAAACAGACAAACAGGTACCACCACTTGGCCAAGTTAACACATGAACCTGTCCATGACATTGTCCTTGGGTCTAAAATGTGTCTCCTATAAACAGTACATAGATGGGTCCTGTTTTAAAATCCATTGTGCCAGTCTGTGTCTATTGATTGGGGAATTTAATCCATTAACATTTCATGATATTACTATAGAGCCCATAAGTTCTTCTACATTTTGTCTTTTGGATTTTATATGTAGTTCTAGTTTGCAAGTTGCCAGGATGTGATATACCAGAAACGGGATGGCTTTTAAAAAGGGGAATTTATTAAGTCACTAGTTTACAGTTCTAAGGCCATGAAAATGTCTAAATTAAGGCAAGGCTATAAAAATGTCCAAATCTAAGGCATCCAGGGAAAGATACCTTGGTTCAAGAAGGCTGATGAAGTTCAGGGTTTCTCTCTCAGCTGGAAGGACACATGGCGAAGTCTGCTAGCTTTCTCTCCTGGCTTCTTGTTTCATGAAACTCCCCAGGGGGCATTTTCCTTCTTCATCTCCAGTCTCTGGCTGTGTGGGCTCTAAAGCTTTTTCCAAAAATGGTTCCCTATTAAAGGGTTCCAGTAAGCAACCACACCTTGAATAATTGGAGACACAACTACTGGAAACTATATCAAAAGTTACCACCCACAATTAGGTGGGTCACATCTCCATGGAACAATCAAAAAGCTCCCAGCCAGCAATATTGGATGAGGATTAAAGGACATGGCTTTTCTGGAGTCTTCAACAGATTTACACCAGAACATGTCATATCTAATTTTTTTCTCCTTTTACCTTTACTGATAATCTTCATTTCTACACTTTTCTCCAGACCTCTCTCTCCTGGTTTTTCCTGTCTGCCTGTAGTGCTCCTGTTCTAGTTTGCTAGCTGCTGGAATGCAATTTACCAGAAACAGGATGGCTTTTAAAAAGGGGAATTTAATAAATTGCTAGTTTATTAAGTTCTAAGGTCAAGAAAATGTCCCAATTACAACAAGTCTATAGAAATGTCCAATCAAAGGCATCCAGAGAAAGATACCTTGGTTCAAGAAGGCCGATGAAGTTCAGGATTTCTCTCTCAAGTGAGAAGGCACATGGTGAACACAGTCAGGGGTTCTGTCTCAGCTGGAAGGGCACATGGCAAGAAAGGCGTCATCTGCTAGCTTCTCCTGGCTTCCTGTTTCATGACGCTCCCCGGGAGGCATTTTCCTTCTTCGTCTCCAAAGGTCACTGGCTTGTGGGCTCTCTGCTTCTCCTCATGAGTATGTTGTTCTTCTTTGCTATCTCTGAATTTCTCATTCTCCAAAGTGTTTCTTCTTTTATAGGACTCCAATAAACCAATCAAGACTCACCTGAATGGACAGAGACATGTCATCACCTAATCCAGCTTAACAGCCACTCTTGATTGAGTCACATCTCCAGGGAGATGATCTAATTACAGATTCAAACATACAATACTGACTATAGATTACAAGAAATGCTGCCTTTATAAAATGGGATTAAAATTAAAACATGGCTTTTCTAGGTAACATACATCATTTCAAACCAGCATAGCTCCCTGTAGTATTTCCTTCAGACCCAGTCTCTTAGTTAAAAATTCTCTCAATGATTATTTGTCTGAAAATATTTTAATCTCCCCCTCATTTTTCAAGGACAATTTTCCTGGGTATAGAATTCTTGGTTGGTAGTTTTTCTCTTTTAGAATCTGAACTATATCATACCACTGTCTTCTCATCTCCATGGTTTCTGTTGAGAAGTCCACTCATAGTCTTGTTGAGCGTCCCTTGTATGTAATGGATTGCCTTTCTCTTGCTGCTTTCAAAATTCCCTTTGTTTTCACATTTGACAATCTGATTAGTAAGTGTCTTGAAGTATGTCTATTGGATCTATTCTGTTTGGGCTATGCTGCACTTCTTGGAGCTGTAATTTTATGTTTTTCATGAGAGATAGGAAATTTTCAGTGATAATTTCCTCCATTAGTCTTTCCCCTTCTCTTCTTCTGGGACACTCACAACACACATGTTCATGTGCTTCGTGTTGTCATTCGATTCCCTGAGACTGTTCAAATCTTTTCCAGTCTTTTCCTTATATTTTCTTTTTTAAAAAACTTTTTTATTGTAAAATATAACATAGATACAAAGCAAAGAAAGGAAAAAGCAATTATTTTCAAGACACTCTTCAACAAGCAGCCACAGAACAGGTTTCACATGTTGTCATGGGCTACTATCCCATCATCTCAGATTTTTCCTTCTAGCTGCTCCGAAACACTGGAGGCTAGAAGGAATATTAATATAATGATTCAGCAACCATCCTCATTTGTTAAATCCCATTTTCTCTGTATATACCTTCTTCCTCTCCTTTAATCTCTCCCCCACTCTGTAGGAATCCTTGGGGAATGCCTGTCTGACTCTTTCATGCTGAGAAGAGGTATCCACACTGAAGGAAAGGGGGTTGCAAACAACTGATAATCCTGGAGTAGATTTTCTTTTGTGTGTCCCTGGAACTTTGGGTATCTCTGTGACACTTGAGACTCAGAACTAGAATTCTACAGCTGTGAAAGTCAGCATTACCCCATACAACAATTGTTAAAAAAAAAGTTGAAAAAGAGATCAGACTTCAACTACAGATATGAATGAAGCAGATCTGCTTAGGACTAAGGTAAATTAAGGTAAAGGATGATATAGACTGTGCTTTAAAACTTCAACTTCTGTGTGAGACAAAGGAAGAGATATTTATTTGATGCAAAATTTATAGTTTCTGTAGCACATTATCTAACTTAACTTATATGGTCCATCTATTTGAGTCTATATGACCATAATTATATGGAACCTTGAATAGGGAGTGAAATCTTGTTGGTTTATACAGGTGAATGTGATGCCCTGATACATCCCAGAGTAATCTGAGCAGAGAATAAAAAGACATTTGCAAAGTTCACTTTGGGAACTGGAGAAAAATGTAGAAATATTAAATTTCCTCACCTGGGAAATTCCAAATGTTCTCTCAGGCATTGGGGACAACCAATTTAATAGGCCAAGCCCTTGCTCTTGGGGCTTGCCCTTATGAAACTTATCCCTGCAAAGGAGAAGCTAAGCTACTTACAATTATGCCTAAGAGTCACCCCCAGAGAACCGCTTTTGTTACTCAGATGTGGCCTTTATCTCAAAGCCTACTTGGCAGGTAATATTTCATTGCATGTTTGTGTTTTAGTGGCCTTATCTGCTCAAGTGAATAGAATGCATTGGGTCAGCCTAAACAATGGGAATTTATTAGCTCATGGTTTTGAGGCTAATAGAAAGTCCAAATCGAGGTGTCATCAAGGTGACACTTTTTTTCCTGAAGCTGTAGTCCTGGGGCTGGCCACCGGCAATCCTTGGTCCTGGGTTCCTCTGTCACATGACAGTGAACATGGCAGCCTCTCCCTTCTCTTCCAGATTCCATTGATGTTCAGCTTCTGGCAGCCTCTTTTGTGGGTTTCTCTCTAAGTCAATTTCATTCCATTTCTAAAGGACTCAAGCAATATGTAGACCCATGCTGAATGAGGTGGGCCACACCTTAACTGAAATAACCTCATCAAAAGGTCCTACTTACAAAAGATTCATAGGAATGGATTACTTTAAGAACATGTTTTCGGGGGGCACATACACCTTCAAACCACCATATCGAGTTTATCCAAATGGCTCATGGTTACAAATGTCATTTTGCAGTTCCATTGTTTCAGAAACAATGCCAAGTATGAAATCTCATCAAAATTGGTTATTGGTATGATCTGTCCTGGGGCACAATTTCCCTGTTTGTGGACCTGTGGATCCTAGAAAACTTGTAATCTACTTTCAATATACAATAGTGGGATAGGCATAGAATGAACATTCTGATTCCAGAAGGGAGCGATTGGCAGTAAAACAGGGGTCACACTGTGTGATTGTGAAAACCTTGTGTCTGATGTTCCTTTTATCTACCTTGTCAACAGATGAGGAGAACATATGGAATAAAAATAAATACTAGGGGGAACAAATGTTAAAATAAATCTAGTTTGAAATGCTAGTGATCAATGAAAGGGAGGGGGAAGGGGTATGGTATGTATAATTTTTTTTTCTGTTTTTGTTTTATTTCTTTTTCTGAAATGTTCTGAGAAATGATCATGATGATAAATATACAACTATGTGAAGATATTGTGAATTACTGATTATATATGTAGAATGGAATGATCATATGTTAGGGATGTTTGTGTTTCTTTATTGTCATTTTTTGTAATTTAAAAATTAATTTAAAAAATTAAAAAAGCAAAACAAAACAGAGGTCGCAGGTTCTAAACAATTCTGAAACCCAGCAGAGCAAACTCCAATAAATTTCAAAGTCTGAGATTCATTGATGCATTGATGTTTTGACCTCCAGGCCTGATAGAGCAACCCCACCCCTTCCAAGTATTCATTCAGTGGCCCTGCTTTCTCCAACAATGGGGGTGACAGCTCTACCCTCTCTGGGCATCGGCACAGCGGCTGTGGTCTTCACCAGTGATGCAACTCACAGGCCTCTCTCTGCTTGAGCATCAGGATGGTAGCCAGGCTCTGCCCAAACCCCAGACCACAGACCCCACCACCTCCAAGCATTCATGTAGCTGCACGCTCCCTGAACCACAGGGCAGAAGACCCGCCCACTCCAAACACCAGGGCAGATGACCTACCCCCTCCAAGCACTGGGGTGGACCTGCCCTTTTCACACACATGTATGGGCTTGGATTCTTGGCCCAAGGAGATTCCTTCAGTTCAGGCCTCTACTTCCATTGTTTGCCTTTGAAATAATTATTTCTTCAATTCGTCTCCCCTCTGTCCCTTTCAGTCCAATCTGGCACAGATTTTGACAAAACATGTCAGCTTTGCATATATTTCACAAGGGAACAAACCACCAGACAATAGAACTTTCCACAGATATGTTCTGCATAACTGCAATTCTAATCCTGACTTCCACTGAAATGGCTGACTAGATCCATGTTTAGTTAAACTCTCATATGGAGGTCTTTTCTTAAAGGACTCTCTTTTTTGGAAGCTCAGGAAGGTCCCTGATAGAGCTATGTCTGCTCCTTGTCTCAGAGCACACTATCTGGGTAGGTTCAGAATTTTACAATCAATTTCTGGTTTCTTTGTCATTAAGAGTTCATTTCTCAGTTCATCCTCTTACACTCTCATTTCACTATAAGCTCCAAGGAGAAACTAAATTTTAATAACTTCAGTGGCCTTTTCTAAAAGAGCATGGTTCTTGATCTATAATTCAGTAAATTCATAATGTATTCATACGTTTGTGCAACCATCACCACAACTTTAAAAGCTTTTCTTCACCCCAAAAGGAAACCCCTTACCCATTAACAGTCACCACCCATTTTCCCCAACCCCCCCAACCCCTCTACTCTCCAACACTCCATCCCACCCCAGCTCTAGGCAACCACTAATCAATTTTCTGTCTATTCTGCTATTCTGGACATTTCCTATAAATGGAATCAGTGAGGACTTTTGTGTCTGGTTTCTTTCACTAAGCATCATATTTTCAAGGTTCATCTATATTGTGGCTTGTATCAGTACTTCATTTCTTTTTGTGATGGAATAATATCTGATTGTTGCATGTACCCCATTGTATTTGTCCATTCATCATTCAACAAGGAGACTAAAAGAATGTTTGATACTGAGAGTGTGGAGCTGCTGTTGCAAATGCAAAAAAAAATGTAGAAACAGCTTTGGAATTGAGCAATGGGTACAGGCTGAAAGAATTGTGAGGTACCTGATAGAAAAAGCCTAGATTGCAGTTCTAGTTTGCTAGCTGCTGGAAAGCATTATCCCAGAAATGGAGCTGCTTTCAAAAGGGAGAATTTATTAAGTTGCAATTTTACAGTTCTAAGGCCATGAAAACATCCCAATTAAAGCAAGTCTATAGAAATGTCCAATCTAAGGCATCCAGGGAAAGATACCTTGGTTCAAGAAGGCCGATGATGTTCAGGGTTTCTCTTTCAACTGTAAAGGCACATGGTGACATCTACTAGCTTTCTCTCCAGCCTTCTTGTTTCATGAAGCTCTCAGGGGGGCGTTTTCCTTCTTCATCTCCACAGGTTTCTGGCTGCACGGACTCTGTCATGGCTCTAAAAGGGACTCTCTCCAAAATGTTTCCTCTTTTAAAGTGTTAGTAGTTAGGAAATCATGAGACCACCTCATGGGAAAAGGGGGCCACCCCAAGGTCGCCCCCACACTTTTAATGGATGATTAACTTGAGCAAACTGCAGTCAAAACATTCCACCTTTAATGGATGGTTAAATGGTTAAATTGAGCTAAATGCAGTCAGAACACCCTGTTAAAACATAAAAAAAAAAAAAGCCACAAAGAAAAAAAACCAACCAACAAAGCCCCCTTGTAATGTGTGTGCAATACTCCCATCAGCTGGCCCCATAAAACCATAAACTAAACTATAATTGAGGCTAGTCTAGCTCTTCGCCAACTGAGCCCATCCTTCTTTAGGACGTATTTCTTCCTCTCTTTACTCACTTTACTCTTTTTTTAACTTCCTTTCTTTACTCTTCACTTAAATCACCTTGCTCTTTCAACTTGAGTTTCAATTCTTTGTCTCAGCGAGTGAAGGACGAGGACTGCCGGCCAGGGAAGGCTGGTGCCAACATAATTTGGTGCAGAAGCCTGGGACCTAGTCTCAAATCTATGCCCCTCCCTGTCATTTGCCATGTCTTGGCCTGTGTATTTCTTTTCCTTCTCCACCTCATCTTTCCATGTTTGAACTGATTCAACTTCTCTTTAACAAAACTTGATTTGTTCTGTACACTTATTTTGAGCCTCTTTCCTCACCATGGCTGAAAATCTTTCCATTCAATCCTGACTAGAGGATCTCCACTTGAAATATGGAGGCCCCACCCAGGAAGCTATCTCCAACAACTTTTGGGGCCCTTCTTTCCTCCCCCCCTGCCTTGTCTGGTCTGTTTTCCCACATTCCGATCTGAGAAGTCCCTCTGGAATGTCTTTTGGGCTGTTCTCTTCCATCTTTCTCTCTACCAGTCATCCTTTCCCCTCTGGGGCTTTGTTAAATCCCTTTGGACTGAGGAGAGGGTGATCTGGTCTGTCTACTCATAAACTACTCCAAATACTGGCACAAGACCTCAGTTTTCTGTGTCTTAGGTGCCAGGTTTGCTGGTTTGAAAGGATATATGTACCCTTGAAAAGCCATGTTTTAATCAAAATCCCATTTCGTAAAGGCAGAATAATCCCTATTCAATTCTGTATGTTTGAAGCTGTAATCAGCCCTGGAGTTGTGATTTAATCGAGTGGTTTTAAGCTGGATTAGGTGACGACATGTCTCCACCCATTTGGGTGGGTCTTAATAAAATTCTGGAGTCCTATAAAAGAGGAAACATTTTGGAGAATGAAAGAGATTCAGAGAGCAGAGCAGAACAACATAGCCACGAGAAGCAGAGTCCACTAGCCAGCGACCTTTGGAGATGAAGAAGGAAAATGTCTCCCAGGGAGCTTCATGAAACAGGAAGCCAGGAGAAGAAGCTAGCAGATGATGCCATGTTCACCACGTGCCCTTCCAGAGGAGAGAGGAACCCTGACTGTGTTCACCATGTGCCTTTCCAGATGAGAGAGGAACCCTGACTGTGTTCACCATGTGCTTTCTTACTTGAGAGAAAAACCCTGAACTTCATCGGCCTTCTTGAACCAAGGTATTTTTCCCTGGATGGATACCTTTGATTGGACATTTCTATTAGAGACTTGTTTTAATTGGGACATTTTCTCAGCCTTAGAACTGTAAACTAGCAACTTATTAAATTCCCCTTTTTAAAAGCCATTCCGTTTCGGTATATTGCATTCCGGCAGCTAGCAAACTAGAACACCAGGCATTCATTGATGCCAAGGCTAGAGGTATACACCCAGGCACTGAGGGGAAGCTGAATGTAGGACACAAACTCTGGCACTGAAAGTCTGTTACTCTGCCCTCCTGTTCCTTCTGCAATAGAGCGCCTCACTCCTGCGCCGCCCCTCCAGGCCTCACCTCATCTACCAGCTCCCTGTTGCAGGCAAAGGCTTCTTATGGTAAGGTCCCCGAACCCTACTTGTTAGGTAGAAGACCCTCCCCTCAGGCCTGGAAAGCCTAACAAGTCCCAACCCTCTGGAATACCCTAACTGGACCCCAGCCCAACTGCCAGGATCACCAGCCCCTCCGAGGTGTGCCCTCTCTGAGGCTCCATCAGGCACACTGGGAATGCCTTTCCTTTTGTTTCCAGATGGGAACACACCCTCAGGAGTCCCCACTTCCACAGCTCCTAGGGTTGTCTCCTTAAAACTTGGGACAGTTTTGACCCAGACAACCTCTAGCCGAGGAGGCTAATACTCTTTTATAATATGGTCTGGCCCCATACCCTCTAGGGGACCAAGAAAACTGGCTGAAGGATGGGACCCTAAATTTTAACACCATTTCACAATTAGATCTGTATTGCAAGCAGGAGGGAAAATGGTCAGAAATCCCCTATGTACAACTTTTCTTTGCTCTAAGGGAATCCAAGGAGTTATGCACCAAATATAAACTAGAGGTGCCTGGACCTAAACCATTGTCGCCAGTAGCTCCCACTCATCCTGTGCCTTTGCCTTCTCCATGAGGGCTTGAACTTCTGCCCCCCAAACATCCACAAGCCACTCACCAGATGCCTCTGGTGGAGTTCCCTAATAAGGGAAATAGGGAACCCAAGACCGTTGTGGTGCATGGAGCTTTTGCCCTAGCAGAAATGAAACAGCTAAAGGTAGAATTGGGAGATTTCTCAGACAATCCAACTAGAGGAATTTAATCATCTTACCAGTGCCTTTGATATTCACTGGGAGGATATTATGGTAATGTTAAGGCAAAACTCGACTGGTGAAGATCAAGAGAGAGTAATAAGGGATGCAAAGAAATGGGCAGATGAAGGTCACATGACCGATGAAACCACATCTTGGGGGATGTGGCTGCCCCACTACAAAGCAGAGTGGGACTAGGAGGAAGAGGAGGACAGGAACTCTATAAACCACTTTGGAAATAGCATCAAGGCAGGGCTTAAGGCAGCCTCCCTTAAGGCTATTAATTATTCTGTAATTGCTAACATATCTCAGGGCCCAAAGAGAGCCCCTCTCAGTTCCTATACCAGCTAAAGGAGGCTTATAAAAAACATACTCATATAAACCTAGACTTTAAGGAAGGCAAAATTGTTCTTTTAGAACAATCAGCCCCAATTATCAGGATAAAATTACAAAGATTAATGCAAAAAAAAAAAAGCAGGTGTGACCCTAGATGAGATGGTCCACTGTGCAACCTTGGTCTTTTACGATTGTGACCTGGCACTTGAACAAGTGGCTCAGGGAAAAAGAGAGGAAAAAGGAAATTAGACACTGCCAGATGCTGGCAACGATGTCAGGCTCCAAAGGCCAAAAGGGATCCAGTGACAAATGTTGCATATGCTGTAAGCCGAAACATTGGGCAGCCTCTTGTCCCAATCGGGACAAACCACCTGAGGGTCCTTGCTGACACTGCAAACAGGTGGGCCATTGGACAGCAATTAGACCCTCATGCCCCAGGGCAAGGGGGTTGGGAGCCATCGAACCCGAAATAGTAATGCAAGACTGAGGCCACCCCACCAGCCAGTCCCCACTGACATCCCAATAACTGGCCAGAACCTAAGTTGCAAACAGAAGTAGCAGGTAAGACAGTTGACTTTCTCCTAGATACAAGGGCCACTAATTCTGTGTTAGCAAATTATAAGGAACAATTGTCTGGAAACAGTAGTGTCATCACAGGAGTCTCAGGTGGAAATTCCAAACAACCTTTGACTATGCCCCTAAACTGTGTGTGGGACGGAGTGGGCTTTACTCATCAAGTTCTCCACATGCCCAGCTGCCCAACCCCTCTCTTAGGATGAGATATTTTACCAACCTGTAAAACAACATTACTATTTGAGGAAATGATCCCGAACCAACCAGGACATCTTCTGTGGGCCACAATAGGGGCATTACTCTTGCCTACAGATGAGCCTGACAATAAAGGCTTAAAGACAACACAAATCAATCCAAAATTGATTGGGATACAGGAATTCTGGGCAGGACTACTAGGGCAACTCCAGTCAAGATAAAGCTTAAGGACCCCACCAAATTTCCCTGGAGAGGACAGTAACCACTGTCCCTGGAGACCAAACAAAGGCTACATCTCATAATCTCTAAATTCCTTCAGCATGAGCTGTTGGTTCCAACCAGCTCTCTATGCAGCACTCCCATCATAGCTGTAAAGAAGGACGGCAGTTATCACATGGTCCAAAACCTGTGAATTATCAAAGAGGCCATAGTTTCCCTTCATCCAGTGGTGCTAAATCCCTATGTTTTATTAGGACAAATCCTACCTTCTACAGAATGGCATGCAGTCTTAGATTTAAAAGATGCCTTCTTCTACGTTTCCTCTGCCCCAACCTCTCAATTTCTTTTTGCTTTTGAGTGGGAATTCCCTGCAAACAGGGCACAATAGCTAACATGGACGGTTCTTCCCCCAGGACTCAGGGACAGCCCTCACTGATTTGGACAGGCTCTAGCACAGGATTTACAAGACTAGTCTTTAGAACAGGGAATTCTTTTGCAATATGTAGATGACCTGTTAATCTGCTCCCCCACCAAGAAGCAAGCCATAGAACACACTATCCAGGTTCTTAATTTCTTGGCCAAAAGGGGCTACAAGATCTCTCTAACAAAGGTGCAACTAGTACAGCAGGATGTGTCTTTTTTGAGGGTAATTCTAACCCCTAGGTAAAGGGCACTCTTGGCTGAGCATGTCCAGGCCATTACAGCCATAAGGGTTCTCAAATCTGGAAACAGCTCAGGGCCTTTTGGGGGCTAGCTGGCTACTGCAGAATCTGGATTCCCAATTTTACCATCATAGCAAAACCTCTTTATGAAGCCCTCAAAGGAGAAAATGAACACTGCCCCCTATTGTGGAAGTAGCCTCAAGACAGAGTGATGAATCAGTTAAAAACTCTGCTGTGCCAAGCTCCCGTTTAAAAAAACTTTTCCAGTCCAAATTAATTACCAACCCTCTCACAGACCCAAGTGGGTTATCCCTTTGCTTCCTTTGTTTGCCTTCCTGGGCGTATCTACAAGTGCAGGCCTCTCCATAGGGTCTATGGCCCTATCGGTCAAACTGTCCAGAATGTCTGGCCAAGACTTATAAATCAGCTGAACAAACAATAAAGGTTCAACAACAGTTTGACTCATTGGCTGGGGTTGTCCTACAAAACTGGAGAGCCCTTGGTCTTTTAACTGCTGCCCAGGAAGGAACTTGCTTATCCTTAAAGAAGAATGCTGTTACTATGTGAATGAATCTGGGACAGTCCAAGAATCCTTAAGGACTCTACAGGAAGAGGCTAATGAGCTGGCAGCCTTGGGATCTTGGGTAAACACAATTAGCTCATGGAACCTTGACTGGAGGTCTTGACTCACCCCAATTGTCACCCCTCTAATAACCTTTATTCTAATATTGCTCTTTGCTCCTCTCTTCCTTAGGTTAATAAGAAAATTCATAACTGAGCTTCATGCATTGTTCTTGTACATGTTCCTCTGCCGCAACTACCCCACTGTTCCCACTGCCAGCCCTCTGGACGGTGATCAACTGCCATTCCAAAATCTATAAAGACAGGACAGACAGGAGTGATACAGTTCCTCCAAAATGCTCAGTACCCCCAGTCAGCAGGAAGTAGTCAGAGCAGTCATCGTCCTACCTCCCAAAGAATTCGGAGGGCCATCACTCAGAGGGGGGAATGTTAGGTAGTTAGGAAGTCATGGGCCTGCTTCATGGGAAAAGGGGACCATCCCAAGGCTGCCCCCAGGGGGCTGAAACTACCTTTAATGGATGGTTAAATTGAGTAAACAGCAGTCAGAACAGTCCACCTTTAATGGATGGTTAAATGGTTTTATTGAGCAAAGTGTGTCAGAACACCCTGTTAAAGCAAAACAAAAATGAAAACAAAGCCACAAAGGAAAAAACCCCCAACAAAGCCCCCTAGTAATGTGTGCACAATACTTCCATCAGGTGGCCCCATAAAACCCTAAACTAAACTATAATCAGACCTAATCTGGTTCTTCACCAACTGAGCCCTTCTTTAGGATGTATTTCTTCCTCTCTTTACTCGCTGCTTTTAACAAATCACCTTGCTCTCCCAATTTCAACTCAAGTTTCAATTCTTTGTCTCAGCGAGTCAAGGACCAGGACTGCCGGCCAGGTAAGGCCGGTGCCAACAATAAGATTCCAGAAAACTAATCAAGACCCACATGGCATGGGAGGGGTCACATCTTCCTCTAATCAAAAGTGAATACCCAGGTGGGCCACGGTGGCTCAGCAGGCAGGAATGCTTGCCTGCAATGCCAGAGGACCCGGGTTCAATTTCCGGTGCCTGCCCATGTTAAAAAAAAAAAAAGTGAATACCCACCATCGGGTGCGTCACATCTCCATGGGAACAATCAAAAAGCTCCCAGCCAGCAATACAGAATGAGGATTAAAGGACATGACTCTCCTGGAGTCCACACAGATTTGACCAGCAGAATTGCTTTGAAGAGACTGTTGGTAGAAATATGGATACTAAAGGTACTTCTGATGAGGCCTTAGGAGTTGACAACTGTGTTACTGGAAAGGGAAGGAGATCCATTTTTTAAAGCAGTAGAGAATATGAGGAAGTTGAATTCTGATGCTGGGTGGAAGGCAAAATTTGAAAGTGAAAAACCTGGATATCTAGGTGAGGATATTTCTAAGCTAAGTATGAAAGGTCAGAAATGGATAGTACATGTGTGATGTTAGCACAATATTGTAAGTATAATGAACAAAGCTGAGTGTTAGTATGGTTGAGAGAGGAAGGCTAGGGGCATGTAGGTCACCAGAAAGAAAGCTTGAAGATAAAAACTGGACTATATACTTGGCAAAACATGGAGTAGATGAAGACGGTTAATTGCACAAATATAAGAAAGTTTTTACATGAACTAGAACAAGTGCCACTATTACAAGGTATTAAAAATGGGATGGTGTGCTGGTTTGAAAGGATATATGTCCCTTAGAAAAGCCATGTTTTAATCAAAATCTCATTTCATAAAGGCAGAATAATCCCTATTCAATACTGTATGTAATTAGATCATCTCCCTGGAGATGTAACCCAATCAAGAGTGGTTGTTAAACTGGATTAGGGGACATGTGTCTCCACCCATTTGGGTGGGTCTTGATTGGTTTACTGGGGTTCTATAAAAGAGGAAATATTTTGGAGAATGAGAGATTCAGAAAGAGCAGAGAAGAGCAACATAACCACGAGAAGCAGAGAGAACCAGCCAGCAACCTTTAGAGATGAAGAAGGAAAACACCTCCCTGGGAGCTTCATGAAACCAGAAGCCAGGAGAGGCAGATGACGCCATGTTCACCACGTGCCCTTCCAGCTGAGAAAGAAGCCCTGATCATGTTCACCATGTGCCTTCTCACTTGAGAGAGAAACCCTGAACTTCATCAGCCTTCTTGAACCAAGGTATTTTTATCTGGATGCCTTTGATTGGACATTTCTATAGGCTTGTTTTAATTGGGACATTTTCTCAGCCTTAGAACTGTAAACTAGCGACTTATTAAATTCCCCTTTTTAAAAGCCATTCTGTTTCTGGTATATTGCACTCCGGCAGCTAGCGAATTAGAACAGATGATATCTGGAAAAAATACAATTAATGCAAACTAAGGTCTATAGTTAACAGTAACATTGTAATATTCTTTCATCAATTGTAACAAAGGCATTATACTAAAGCTAAATGTCAATAATAGGAGGATATAAAGAGGAGGTATGGGATTTTTTTTTCTTCTTTCTTTTTGGAAGAAGTAGAGGTGTTCTCAAAGATTGTGGTAGTGAATGCATAACTGTGATTATACCAGGAACCATTTTTAAAAATAAACAGAAAACTTAAATGCTGGAGAAGATGTTGAGAAAGAGCTATAACTATTCACTTTTGGTAGGGAAGTAAAACTGTGCAGCTGCTATGGAAGGCAGTGTAGCAGTTCCTCAGGGAGCCAAGTATAAAATTGCCGTATGATCCAGCAGTCCCATTACTAGTACATACTTGGAAGAACTGAAGGCAGGAGCACAATTAGACGTTTGCACACCAATATTTATGGCAGCATTAGTCACAATTGCCAATGGATGGCAGCAGCCGAAGTGTCCATCAACTGATGAGAGGAAGGTCAAACTGTGGTGTATACATACATATATATATACACATGATGGAATATTGTGTGGCTGCAGGAAGAAGTGAAGTTGTACTGTATACAACAATGTGATGAAGATTGAGGACATTATGTTGAGTGATATAGGTCAGAAACAAAAGGACAAATGTATAGTCTCACTAATATGAAAGAACTATAATGAGAAAACTGAGAGTTAAATTCGAGAGAATAGGTTATCAGGAGATAGGGCTGAGATTGGGCAATCAAAGCTTAAGGAGTACAGAATGTCTAATAAGGTTTTTTGTAAATGCTTGGAAATGGATAGCAATACTGTGTGGTGGTAGCACAATATTTTAAGTGTAATTAACAAAGCTGAGTGTGAGTATGGTCGAAAGAGGAAGGCTAGGGTTTATATGTCACCAGAAGGAAAGCTAGAGGATAAAACCTGGGACTGTGTAACTTAGTAAAAACTATAGCAGGCAATGATGGTGGTTAATTGTACAAATATAAAAAAGATCTTTTGTGAATTAGAATACATGTACATTGTTATTATCAGGTATTAATAAGTATATGGGAAAAATACAATTAATGCAAACTAAGGTGTACAGTTAAAAGTAATATTATACTATACTTTCATTAATTGTAACGAAGGCACTATACCAAAGCTAAATGTCAATAATATGGGGATATACATGGTATGGATTTTTTTTCTTTGGAAGAAATGAAAATATTCTTATACTAACAGTGGTGGTGAATATATAACTATGCAATTATGCCACGAGCCATTGATTGTACACTTAGGATGAACTGTACAGTGGTGAATAAAACTGTTAAAAAGGAATGACGGGGATAAAGGGTGTGGGATGTTTGGGCTTTAATTTTTTTTTTTTTTTTTGGAGTGATGAACATGTTCTAAAATTGATCATGGTGATGAATGCACAACTATTTTGTGATGATATTGTGAGCCATTGATTGCATACTTTGGATGGATTGTATTGTGACTTTATTTCAGTAAAACTGCATTTTTTTTAAAAAAACAATGTGTTTTCTGAAAACCAGGAAATCTTTCTGATTGCCCTAGAGAATATGCAGAGAATACGGGAGCCTGACTGAGAAGACTAAATAATTATAACTCAACTCTGGAAAGATGTAAATATATTAAAATCTGGAGGGTTGGGGGAATGGCTACCGTTGTGTCATATTAGGTTCTCATCCTAATTTTACAACTGACAGAGAAAATGAATTGTCTTAGAGTCACAGAACAAGAAAATGGCTGTGCTAAGCTGCTAATTCAGACCAGTCTGACTCCAAAGGTGTTCTTTTTCCTGAACCAACTTGGCTTGGATAAACAGAAGTTAAGGAGGGCAAGGAACGCAGTGGGTGAATCTAGTTCCCCACACCAACAACTGTCTTCAGTCTTGGGGCTTTATCCTGTGCCTCCGCCTCCCCTCATATGGTGTTCTTCAAGAGGCTGAAAAGCCCAATCTCCTTGATTTTCGTTTCGGACTACCCTAAAAAGACGAAGTCTCTGCCCCTACACGGCGGGCACCACGTGCAACGACCACACTTCGACAGACGTGGAGCCATACAGTGTGCATTACGCACGGCTTCCGGCCCGCCTTCCGGCTCGGCTTTGGAAGCACCCGCCCAGGCGGCTCACGGAACCTCTCCCACCGGAAGGAGCCCTGCGTACGTTGAGCAGCGTTTCACGCCCCCTACCGTCGGTCGGCTACGGCGCACACCTCTCTGCGCCTGCGCGAACTGGAGACATCTGCCGCCATGACAGCAACGGCTGGGGTCCCGGGTAAGCGCTTATCTCCTCAGCCTTCCCGCCCGGGGTCGAGCTCCGTGCCGGCGCGCGGCACGGGCGTCTGGGGAGGGGGCCTTGACTTGCCGCAGCCCTTTCTCCGGTCTCGTGAGCCGAGGTGAGGGCGCTTGGAGAGATTTCCCTGACAGCCAGCCGCCCTTTCCCGGCTGGGGATGGACCCGGGCGGGCGTTTTCGGCCCGCGCCCACTGTGGAGGGGATGGTGCCTGGGATGGGCGTTCAAGGACAGCGTTTGTGGCGGTGGAGAATGGCAGGAAAAATGCTTTTAGAGGTCCTAGTTGGAATAAGAGGAGGGCGCCACCAGCCCCATGTGGGGTCATTGTTCCGTCGGTTCCTCTTTGGGAATTAGGCAGGGGTGGGAAATGCAGACGGACGAGTCTGACTGGTCGTTATTCCAGCTTCTCTTTGCACGTCCTTGAGAAGCTGATGGTTTGTGTACCTCTGTTGACTGACTTCTGGAATTGGAGTTTGGAGCCAGCGCAGACAATTCTGCTCCAAACGGTTACTGTATCTCTTACATAAGGTTATGTAGGTGCATTAGACAGACTCGGTGACGATTCTTTTTTACCGGTTTCATTTTTTTTTCCTGATTGTAAGGGTATGCATTCTCGTTATAGAACATTTATAAAGTAAAGGATGTTGAAGTAGGAAAGAACTCTTTCAGAAAGCCAGCACTCGGAGGACCGTTAGTAACTTTTTGGTCTATATTCTAGCAGTCTTAACTGTTAAGGAAATATAATTAAGGTCATAGTAAACGTACTTTTTTTTATTACAGCACACCTTCTCGTAACATCTCCCTGTCTCAAAATCTTTTTACAAGCATGAGTGAGTGGTTGAATTGTATTTCTTCATACAGAAACACTGTAATTTATGTAACCAGTCTCCTAATGCTGGACATTTATCATTTCCTATTTTTCTAGATGTTAAAACTAATACTGTGATGAACGTCTTTGCATTGTTCATTTCTGATTTTTTTTTTTTAACTCTGAAAGGATACCTGTAATAGGAATTACTGTTTAAAAAGATAGGTGAAAAAAAAAAAAAAAAGATTGTGGCATGCACAGGTGGTTCAGTGGTAGAATGCTTGCCTTCCATGTGGGAGACCTGGGTTCGATTCCCAGACCATGCACACACACACACATCCCCCCCCCCCCCAAAAAAAGATGTGAACTTTAAAAAAATATATTTTTATTGACAGATCGTCACACACATACACTCCATACATGGTGTACAATCAGTGTCTCACAGTATCATCACATAGTTATGTATTCGTCACCATGATCATTTTTTTAGGACATTTGCATCACTCCAGAAAAAGAAATAACAAGAAAAAAGAAAAACTCATACATACCCTTTATCTCTTCTATTGTTTATTTTTTATCCATATTTTTTTACTCATCTGTCCATACCCTCGATAAAAGGAACATCAGACAAGGTTTTCCCAGTGATGTGAACATTTTTAATGCTTGTGCCATACCTTCATAGAGCAGTTTATTCAGACCTGAGCATCCCTTTTCTAAACCCTTTGCCTTATATCTCAGGATAAATCCATTTTTATAAAAATCAAAATCTGCAACTGTTTTACTTTCCTGGGCTGCTCACGCAAATACCAATGCAATGGTTTGGCTTAAACAGTGGGAATTTATTCACTCAGTGTTTAGATGCTGGGAAAATATCTAAATCAAGGCATCAACAAGACTGTGTTTTCTCTCTGGAGACTGTGACATTCTGGGGCTGGTTACTGGTGATCCTTGGTTCCTCTGTCATATGGCAAGGCCCACGGTAGCATTCCTGGTCTCTTCACTGCCAGGTTCCATTTCAGCTTCTTACTTCCGGTAGCTTTTTCTCTCTGTGAATTTCAATCTCTTATAAAGGACTCTAGTAATAGGATTAAGACCCATCCTGATTGGGGGGACTATACCTTAATTCAAGTATCCTCATCAAAAAATCCTCCTTACAGTGGGTATACACCCACCAGAATGGTTTCAATTTAAGAACACGTTTTTCTGAGTATATACAATTTCAAATCCTTCCCCAGCCCTACACAAACACTAATCTAATTGTCTTTACAAATTGATTTATATTTACATTGTATATAAATGGAATCATACAATATGCAGTATTTGTATCTAGTTTCTTTCACTTAGCATAATGTTTTTTAAAAATTATTGCTTTTTTTAAATTTAAAGACGTTGTAGATTTATAGAAAAGTCATATAAAAAATGAAACGTTCCCATATACCTCCCTTTTGCTAACACTTTACATTAGTGTGGTACCTTTGTTACAATTGATGAAAGAATATTAAAATATTACTAACTATAGGGCATAGTTTACATTAGGTGTATTTTTCCCATATGCTACCCTATTATTAATACCTTGTAATAGTGTCAAACATTTGTTATAACTCATGAGAAAACATTCTTATATTTGTACTCCTGATTGCAATGTGTTGTCCACAAAGGGATTAGTGTGGTATACAGTGTTCTAGTTTGCTAGCTGCTGGAATGCAATATACCAGAAACAGAATGGCTTTTAAAAAGAGGAATTTAATAAGTTTCTAGTTTACGGTACTAAGACCAGGAAAATGTCCCAATTAAAGCAAGTGTATAGAAATGTCCAATCTAAGGCATCCAGGGAAAGATACCTTGATTCAAGAAGGCTGATGAAGTTCAGGGTTTTTCTCTCTCGGCTGGAAGGGCACATGGCAAACATGGCATAATCTGCTAGCTTCCTCTCCAGCTCCCCAGGAGGCATTTTCCTTCTTCATTTCCAAAAGTCACTGAACTCTGCTTTGTGGTTCTGCGGCATTCTGTTGTGACTTTTCTGTTGCTCTGTCATTCTTTGCTCTCTCTGAATCTCCAACTTTCTCCAAAATGTCTCCTCTTTTATAGGATTCCAGGAAACTAATCAAGACCCACATATCCCACCACTTTGCTGAACTTGGTTTACTAGCTCTTCTATCTTTGGTGTATGTTTTTTGGGGCTTTATACAGGATCCTGTCATCTGCAAATAATGAAAGTTTTACTTCTCCCTTTCCAATTTAGATGCCTTTCATTTCTTTTTCTTTCTTAGCTGCTCTGGCTGGGACATGTAGCACAATGTTGTCTGTGTTTCTAGTTGCCCTTACTGATAATCTTCATTTCTTCACACCCAAGCCTCTCTCTCCTCTCTTTTCTTTTCAGTTTGCGGAATTTCCTTTAGTATTTCTTGGACGGCATGTCTCTTGTTGACAAACTCTCTCAGTTTCTGTTTATCTGTGAATATCTTAAATTCCCCCTTATTTTTGAAGGACTCTTTTGCCAGATAAAGAATTTGGGGCTGGCAGTTTTTTCTCTTTCAGTACCTTAAATATACCACTGACTTCTTCCCTCCTTGGTTTCTGATGAGGAATTTACACTTAGTCTTAATGTATGTGATGAATCTCTTGTTGCTTTTCAAGATACAGTGGGTATCTTGGACTATGTCTATTAGGATTTATTCTGTTTTGAACACACTGAGCTTCTTCGACATGTGTATTTATGCCTTTCAGAGGAGTTGGGAAATTTGGGGGCATTATTTCCTCAGATATTCTTTCTGATCTTTTTCCCTTCTCTTCTACTTCTAGGATACCTACAATGTATATGCTTGTGTGCATCATGCTTTGTCATTCATATCCCTGAGTCCCTACTCGTTTTTTTCCCTCTATCTATTCTTCTATCTGTAAGATTTTGGTTATTCTGTCTTCTAATTTGCTGATTCTTTCTTCTACCCGTTCAAATCTGTTGTTGTATACCTCTGGTTATCTTTGGTATCTTATATACTTTCAGATTTTTCCTTATGGTTTCATATTGTCTTCTTAGTATACTTTATCTCTTTAGCCATATTTCTTTCATCTCCTTGATTTAGGAGATTTGTTTGAATGTCTTTGATTCATTCTTCCAAATTCTGTGTCTTTTATACAGTTTTAATTTGTTCCTTTAACTGGGCCATATCGTCCTGTTTCTTAGTATAGCTTGTTATGTTTTGCTGATGTCTAGGCATCTGATTATCTTCATGACTTTACTCTGAGGGTTAGTTTCTCTGTTTTGCCTAGGATTTTATTGTTGATTGGTTTTGTGTTAAGGCTCTTTCTTGACATTTGTTTCAACTTATTTTAGACCTGTTCAATTGGCTACATTTAACTGTTCAGGTTTTTTTCATCTTTTCATCTGATTCTTGTTCTGTATATGTGGTACAATTTAAAAATCACACTATTTGTTCAATTGTTCCGCCACCAGTAGAAAGCTTCCTTTCCTTCATTCCTTCTCTGGGAACCTTGATCCATTCTGTTTGTTTTTGTTTTGCCTCTAGTTTTTTAAATACTCCATTCATTACTTCAAGCTGCTTTTGCCTGGAGGGCCATTTCTTGGAGGAGGGTCACCATAGGGAGGTCTTCCCCAAGTCAGTATTCCCCCATCAAAACGGGACCATGAAGGGGGCACAGACCAGCCTTAAAGAACCCTGAGGACAGTGTCAAGAAATATGGTAGAATTTTTTGTTTAACTCATGTGGTAGTGATGTCCTATACTTTTTGATCAGTTTAAGGTGAAAATGAAAATTTCAAGTTTCTTTTAAGGAATTCTTAAGATGAATAGTTAAGTCATACTTCATAAGTGGGGAGGAAAACTTGGAAAGGTTTTGTTGGAATATGTAAGAATATTCCTCAGTAAGTACTATAATAGGAATTTTTACTATTAAACATGACTTTAGTAAATGTGTGGCCCAAGAATTTTTTTCATCGTCACTCTTTAATAGCTTATTAATGTTTTATCCACTTTTTATATGAGTTCTTTAAGTTACAAAATAATTGCCATTAACTGTAATTTAAAAATGAAACTAGATATTGAAATAAATTTGTTATTTTTGTAAAGAAAAAAAAAAAAAAGAAATATGGTAGAAGCCTTTTTTATGACTTCCTGGAACAGCAATTTCCTGGCCTGCCCAGCAGACAGTGCCCTTCAGCACACTGTTCCCTGCAGCCCTCAGGAGGCCCTGCATATTTACCTCTCCACCACCTCTGCCTATTGGGGGAGGTGTTGAAACAGTGGCCACAGTGCTCCCTGTCCACGGCAGGCTGAAATAGCAACTCAGAGCCAGGACCTTGCAATCCAAATTTGTTGATCGAAAGCCATGTTCAGTGTTTTGTGTCCCCCACCCACCCCTCCATCTCTCTGTTCTTGGCGAAGAGAGTTTCCACATCCCTCTCTGTCTGCAACAGCCAGCCAGGGACCAGAACCCGAGGTGGTCCGATTCAGGAGCAGGAGGTGGGCAATATAGCCATTGAGGAGTGAGCTTCTCATAGTTCTTCACTGCAGTTTCTCAGCCTTTTCTTCCCATACTTTCCTGGATGCTATCCAGTGTTTCCTTGGCCTCCAGAGCACCCCAGAACGGTTGTTTCAGATTGTCTACTAAATGTTTTGGAGGAGGGGTGATTCCTGGAGCTTCCTACCTCGCCATCTTCCCTGGAAATTCTCATTAATTTTTATGAGATACAAAATATAATTCTTGCTTTGATTTTTTTTCAACCACTTATAAATGTAAAACCATTCTTTGCTTGCCAGCTGTTCAAAAGTAGGCATCAGGATGGATTTGACTTGTGGGCTATGGTTTCCCTGATCTAGTCTATCATATTTTTTTGTTTGTTTTCTTTTTATTTGTTTTTTTATTGTGAAATATAACATATAAACAAAAAAAGCAATAAATTTCCAAGTACATTTCAACAAGTAGTTACAGGACAGATTTTAAAGTTTGGTATATGTGCTGTTTTGAAATGATTTATGTTCCCTGGAAAAGCCACGTTTTAATCCTAATCCCATTTTGTAAAGGCAGCCATTTCTTCTAATCTCTATTCAGTATTGTATGCTTGAAACTGTAATTAGATCATCTCCCCGGAGGTGTGATTTAATCAAGGGTGGTTGTTAAACTGGGTTAGGTAGAGGCGTGTCTCCACCCATTTGAGTAGGTCTTGATTAGTTTCTGAAGTCCTATAAAAGAAGAAACATTTTGGAGAATGAGAGATTCACAGAGAGCAGAGCAGAACGGCATAGTCACAAGAAGCAGAGTCCACCAGCCAGTGACCTTTGGAGATGAAGAAGGAAAATGTCTCCCAGGGAGCTTCAAGAAACAGGAAGCCAGGAAAAGAAGCTAGCAGATGGCGCTGTTTGCCATGTGCCCTTCCAGATGAGAAAGGAACCTTGACCATGTTCACCACGTGCCTTTCCAGATGAGAGAGAAACTCTGACTGTGTTCACCATGTACCTTCTCACTTGAGAGAGAAACCCTGAACTTCATCAGCCTTCTTGAACCAAGGTATCTTTCCCTGGATGCCTTTGATTGGACATTTCTATACACTTGTTGTAATTGGGACATTTTCTCGGCTTCGAACTGTAAAGTAGCAACTTATTAAATTCCCCTTTTTAAAAGCCATTCTGTTTCTGGTATATTGCATTCCAGCAGTTAGCAAACTAGAACAGTATGGGTTACAGTTCAACGATTTTTTGTTTTTTCTTCCAGCTTGTCCAAGAGACTGGATACGAAAAGAAGTATCAATATAAAGATTCAGCAGTCATACTCATTTGTTTAAATCCTATCTTCTCTGTTATACTCCTCTTTTTTTTTCTTTTTTATGAAAAATAACATATATACGAAAAATAATACATTTTGAAGTACATCACAGCAGTTAGTTGTAGAACAGATTTCACAGTTTAGTGTGGGTTACAATTCCACAATTTTAGATCTTACTTCTAGCTGCTCTAAGGGTACTGGAGACTAAAAGGAATATCAGTATAATGATTCAGCAATCATACTTATTTGTTAAATCCTACCTTCTCTGTATAACTCCCCCATTACCTTTGATCTTTCTTCCACTCTTTAGGGGTATTTGGGCTAGCCCATTCTAACTTTTTCATGTTGGAAGGGGCTGTCGATAATATGGGACAGGAGGGTGGAACTAGTTGATGTTCTGAAAAGGCTGGCCCCTCTGCATTTCAGGGTTTATCTGGTCCAGGGACCCATCTGGAGGTTTTACATTTCTGGAAAGTTACCCTAATGCGTGGAACCTTTGTAGAATCTTATATAATGACTTAGGTATTCTTTAGGATTGGTAGGGGTTTTGGTTGGAGTTTAGCACATCATGTAGTCTATGATATTTGTATAACTGAGAACTCTTAGCTCTAATTTGTTTTCTTAGTAAACTTGAACAACTTAATAAATTATTGTTTGGGTACAGTATAAGTGTAGATCTGGGAGGATCTAGAGAAACTCATAAATTATTTATAAGCCCAAGACATTCTCAACCGCTACTGCTCTAGGGGAATGTAGAATTTGTTCTCTTTCAGAGCCATGTCAACTAGATACTGGTCACATGAGTTCAAGATTAACTCCTTTTTTCATATTAAAATGATTGCAATTAATTCTGCCACTTTCTTGGTCTTATATTCAAGGTTACAGCCCACTTAAAATAATAGTAATAATAATACCCTAAATCATAGGTAACTGAAGCCTCCCTGAGTTCTACATTTATATACTGTTGGGACTGATAAGTATAAGGAAATAATTTCATCAACTGAAAGGTTAGGAAGCACTTTTTATTTCAAATGTTTTTAAGTTCTAGAGTCAGGGTATTTTATTATTAATTTGTAAGTTGCCTGTATAGACATTTTGAAGGCGTGCCTTTAGTTGAACGATGCCACAGAAGCATCCGATATCTGCCACTAACATGTAGGTTTTCTGGTAACGTCATACACAATTACCACTTCGGTAAGTCCTTTGGTCTACCTTAAAAACATTTTTTAAAGTCACATTTATCGTGAGGATAACCATAATTTTATTATTTTCTTCCTATTGTTGGGTATTTCTTTTGTAGCTGATAGTTAATGTGTCTTCTAAAATGCCTGTTTTGGGTTGAATTGTGTCCCTAAAAGGATATTTTGAAGTTCTAACCCTTGGAACCTGTTAATATGATCTTATTTGGAAATAAGGTCCTTACAGATGTATTTGAATTAGGATGAAGCTGTACTGAATTAGAATGAGCCCTAATACAATATGGTTGGTGTCCTTATAAGAAGAAGAGAGAAATAGACACACACAGACAGTAGACCTTCAGGTGAAGATGGATTTATGCTGCCACAAAACAAGGCACTCCTGGAAGAGGCAAGGAAAGATTCTTCCCTAGAGTTTTCAGAGGAAGCATGGCACTTTGAACATGTTCATGTGGGACTTTTCTATTCTAGCCTTTAGAACTAGAGAGAGTAAATTTTTGTTGTTTTACACTTCCCAGTTTGTGGCAGTCTTGGGAAATTAATGCAAGGCCTAATTTAAATATAGAAAAGTGATGTCCATCTATTGTCGTCTGGGTCTGAAAGGTCGGAACTATTGCATATGCTAAAAACGTTTTGTTTTAGATAAAAGGCTGATTGGAGATAGTGGATACTCCAGCTAATGCCCTCCTTTCTTTTTTCCGTGGTTTATATACAGAGTAGCAGCTAAATGCCTATGCAACTTAGTTAGAAATTATTTTTATACACTCCTCCATTCTTTGATCAAATTTAACTTTTTCTCAATGTTTTACCTGCAGTGTCTGATAGCTTCTTTTAGATTTTAACTATTGATTTTAACAATTCAACTATTGTTAGAATTAATAAACAAATAGTTAACAGGGGACACGATCTCATGGATATGGAATTTACAGTCACTTGGCAATTAATGTTTAAATAAACAAGGATAGGGCAGTAAGATTATGGGTAATTTTTCACTGTTTTTGAGATTTTTCTGGTTCTATTGGGATATGACATAATGTGGAGTAGACACAGATTGAAATGTTTTTGCTATTACATATTAACTTTGTAGCATTAGGGTAGCTCTGAACTGAGTCTCAGTTAACTCACGTATTTCAGTGCTTTATTAAGAGAAAGTCTAGTTTGCTCAAAAGTAGTTGATAAATATGAGAATTATGTAGATTTGTGTTTGCTAAATAAATCTATGAATATCAACTCAGAAGATTTAGCCACTCATATAGATGCTGTTGAGAATTGTATTCTGAAGGTGAATATGCAATTTAAGAGTCTACATTATTAATGTAAATATAGAATAGAGCTTCAGATGGAGAAGACAATTAAGTTGTACAAAATTTGGAAGTTTTTAACATAACTTTGACTTTAAATAAATTTTACTTATATTTAGGTGAAAATTCCTGCTTTTAAATATCTGCTTCTTACCAGTTTTCTTTCTGCATACTTTCTTATGCTTCTGAAGTTCTATCCTATATTACGTTATATATTATTATATTATTACGTTATATAATACACATAACATGTTTACAAATGTCATATCTTTGTTACTCATAGTACAGGTTTTCTATTTTTAAATCTTATGTTTTCTAAGTCTTATTATTCTATCACCTTCAGTACATCTTCTGCCCTTTTTTATTTAAAAAAAATAAATAACCCCATATAGAACAATCTATTTTTTTTTAATGTAATTGCTGTGATTTTAGGGTCTTGGAGTGAAAATATACTGGAATATTTTCTGAGAAATAACCAGATTATAAATGAAGATGGGGCCGAGATCATCTGGTATCATGCAGCTAACCACAAAACACAAATGAATGAAGCACTGAAAAGTAAGTCATGACAATTACTTGTATGTACTTTGAATAATACATTAATTTAACTACTTTTTCATATATCTGGGCATATCTGCAGGTAGCAGAGACTTAGATGATCCAAAGTGTAAATTGTAGACTGATAAACACTTTTATAGGTGGTCCAATTTTCTTCACAAAATGAACAGATTTCCATAATGAAATAATTTTCTTATTTTTCAGAAATGATTTCCCTTTCTGGTGCCTTATTTGAAACCCTCATATATTATACTGTCTTATGTATTATAGTGATTGAAGTACACCTTTTAAAATCAGGGTTGTGTGCTGTACATATTTTTGTTACTTTCACAGTATACTAAGGAGAGACTCAATAAATATTTGGATGAAGCCATTATGTAATAACATAGAACTAATTTCCATGGGCAGTCTTTATGCCTAGGCTGGTGTTCTAGTTTGCTAGCTGCTGGAATGCAATATACCAGAAACAGAATGACTTTTAAAAAGGGAATTTAATCAGATGCTAGTTTACAGTTCCAAGGCCAAGAAAATGTCCCAATCAAAACAAGTCTATAGAAATGTCCAATCAAAGGCATCCAGGGAAGGATACGTTGGTTCAAGAAGGCTGATGAAGTTCAGGATTTTTCTCTCAAGTGAGAAGACACATGGCGAACACAGTCAGAGTTTCTCTCTCATCTGGAAGGGCACATGGTGAACACGGCATCATCTGCTAGCTTCTTCTCCTAGCTTCCTGTTCCATGAAGCTCTCTCGGAGGCATTTTCCCTCTTCATCTCCAAAGGTCACTGGCTGGTAGACTCTGCTTCTCATGGCTATGTCGTTCTGCTCTCCTCTCTGAATCTCTTTCATTCTCCAAAATGTTTCCTCTTTTATAGGACTCCAGAAACTTATCAAGACCCACCCAAATGGATGAAGACATGTTGTCACCTAATCCAGTTTAACAACCACTCTTGATTAAATCACATCTCCAGGGAGATGATCTGATTACAGTGTCAAACATGCAGTATTGAATAGAGACTACTCCACCTTTATGAAATGGGGTTTTGATCAAAACATGGCTTTTCTAGGGTCCATACATCCTTTCAAACCAGCACAGCTAGAAACCAAAGCTTTTGTGTTAGTGAGTCAGTCTACGGTCGTGTATATCCATCCCTTCAGCATATTTTAAGCCTTTTCCTCTGAAGTACCTCTAGTGGTTGCAGCGGCAGAGAAGAATCAAAGCATATAACCGCAGTGCTGGGGTATAGCTTCAGGTAACCTAGACCAACAAGGAGATAACCTTGAAGTTCTGTGTTTTGTTGTAAAAATCAACACCTTTTTTTTTTTTTGCATCCTCCGTTATGTATCTGGGTTTCTTTTATGATAAAGATAACAGTTTTAAGAGGAGGGTGCAAGGGTAGTTCATTGGTAGAATCCTCACCTGCCATGTATGAGACCTGGTTTTGATTCCTTGCCCATGCGCTTCCCCAAACAAACGAATAAACAAACAAGCAAACAAAGAAAGAAAAGACAAACAAAAATTCAACAAATGTTACTGTAATAACGGGATATTCACATGGAAAAAGAATGAAATGTGACCCCAGCCGTACAGCATACACACACACACATACAAAGATACAGTTTTACATTGCTTTTGTTTGCTCCTTAAAGGGAGGAAATTTGGCTTGTACATAGTGAACTCCTAGTTCTTAAAACAATGCCCAGCATATAATAACCATCCAGTGATTACTGTGTAAGTGAATTAAGCAAAAGCAGTTCTTCAGGAAGATGTGTCTGCATAATCACCAGCATCAACATCAGCCCCTGGATCAAATTATCTCGTTTTAAGATGTATCCATAGAAAGTAATTGAATTCTTGCTTTCCTTTATCTCCCCAACCTTCCCTGTTTTGTGTGGAATATCTATTGTCATATACTTTATTTGGCTTTACTGAGTTCTTAAGTAAAATCTTAAGTGCTTATATCTTTTAATATTTATATGGCTTCTGAAATTTGAGAATCATTTGCAGTTATTCTGTTTAATGGTCTTGGTTTTATATGAGAGTAAATACCAATAATATAAAAATTATGCATTATTAATGTTTAATGACTAATTTGAATTTGCCTTTTATGTCGGATTTGAGAAATTCATAGTAAAAATGTAAATCTTATGATTTTAATATAATTTCCAGAGAGGACAACTCAAAGTTAAGTATTAGAATTATTTTTGACTCAAAACTACATTTTTCTTTCCTCATGGTGCTTAGAAAGAAATACTTGAGGCCAGGAATTCCTGAAATTGAAGTTTTTTCTAATGCCGGTGTTAATCAGTTCATCTGGTAAGGTAACCTCTCCAGAAGAATTAGTCATTCACATTTAATATAGTTCATTAGTAGTAATAAGCTGCTAATAAGTATGTCTCATTTTTTACTTCAAAAATAATAGAGTAATTTACACTTGAGTCAATGTGTTCATAACTGCAAATCTTGCCTTATGAAAAACATTTAAAACTAAAGTTAAAGCAGAAATCGTAATTTTTTTATTACAGGTTTTCCTAAACTGATTACTTACCTCATATTACCTAGACAGTATTTTTTCAACTTTTTTGTAAATCTGTACCTTACCAGCCAAGGAGATTTGATTCAGTTTTATTTTTTATAGTTTGTACTAAGAAACCGCTAGGTTTCCCCATATTTAAGAATATGAACATTAATTGTAATATGAATATTAATTGTTCATGCTTTCCAGTTGCATTTGCCCTGTCCTTCAAAATCATTGATCTCATGCATAAAGATGGTTAGATTGAAAAATAGCAAATATTTGAGACAGTCATCTACCCGTATTTTTCCACAAAGTAGTATATCTGAGAAAATGCTAAATAAGTAAATTTTATAAACTACTTTATAAAAACTTCAGAAATGATTCTGCTATTGCCCATCTTGATAATGTTGTACAATGCTAATGCCAGAAAGGCAGTATGATAGCGTGGGTTACAGGCAGCCATCTTACAATCATAAGGGAGATCAGTCTTAAGATGAAGACAACACCAAAACAATAAAGAATAGATATGAAGACCCTGATAACCTCATTGAGCTAATTGTACCACACCTGGAGCCCTCTTTAACTCTGGACTCCTTTATTGGCTTGATTCCAAGTTTCTGTTAATTTGCAGCCCAAAGCATCCAACATAAATGAGTTAAATTGGGAGATAGTTTTCAGCAGGTTGAACATACCTAGTTGCTTGAAATAATAGCACATGGGCAATCTAGTCTTTCTACTTTTGTAGATCCATGTATGTGTATTTGGAAAATATAGCTTAATTTATTTTATGCAGACTATTTCCTGGATAATGTGTTTTATGTTTCCCATAAGAAGAAAAGTAAAATGAAGTCTATCAATATGCAGTTAAAGGACATCTAGCAAGCAGGATACTCAGATGGCTACATAAGATAAAGTCGGGTAAGAAAAAGAAAGAAACTTTAAAGGATTCAGTACAGTGTGCCTTAAGACTTGCAAGAAAATTGGGAAACCATGGCATAGCCAGAAAAGTGGGTAGCTATAAACTGTTCTTTTAGAGAAAAGAAATCATGGGATCCAATATAAATTCACGTGGGATATAAGACCATCTTTGAGCTGGCCCCTACCTGCCTGATACATGGTACTCAGTAAATGTTAGTTTTCTTTTGTGAAAAGAAATAAAACAAAATAGAGTTACTATGGCTAAGTGATTTAAAATGGAGTTGGGAGGCCATTCAGAAAGGTATTCTTTGCACATCTCTGCTAGATGTCATAAACTGCCAAAGTATGCAAACCACAGCAACACTCTGGGTGTTCTTTAGGATTGGCTAGAATGGTTTTGGTTGGGGTTCGGCAAGTTGTGGTAGGTAGCAATGTCTAACTGAAGCTTGCCTAAGAGTGGCCTCCAGAGTAGCCTCTCGGCTCTGTTTGAAGTCTTTCAGCCACTGATACCTTATTTTTTACACTTCTTTCCCCATTTTTGGTCAGGATGGCATTGTTGATCCCATAGTGCCAGGGCCAGGCTCATCCTTGGGAGTCATCTCCCACAACACCAGGGAGACTTTCAGCACTGAATGTCACATCCCATGTAGGGGAGAAAGCAATGGTTTCACTTGCAGAGTTAGGCTTAGAGAGAGGCCACATCTGAGCAACAAAAGAGGTTGTCCAAAAGTAACTCTTAGGCATATGTTTTAGTTTTTTAACTTCCAGAATGCCACACACCAGAGACAGATTGGTTTTCAATAAAAGGTGATTGATTTAGTTAACATATAGTTCTTCAGAGGAAAGGCAACTGACTTTGAACTGAGGCTCTTTCTTTCATGGGAAGGCGCAGGGTAATCTCTGCTGGCCTTCTCTCCAGGCCTCTGGGTTCCAGCAGCTTTCCCTGTGGTGATTCCTTTTGCATCTCCAAAGGCCTGGGCTGAGCTGCAAGTGCTGAGATGAGGTATGCTGAGCTGTTTGGGCCCTCTCATTTAAGCTACATTGAGCTCTCTCATTTAGCACCACTCAATTAAATTAAACATCATTCATTGCAGCAGACATGCCTCCTAGCCGACTGCAGATGTAATCAGTAACAGATGAGGTTCACATGTCATTGACTCATGTCCACAGCAATAGGACTAGGCACCTTCACCTGGCCACGTTGACACCTGAATCTAACTACCACAGCATACTTACAGGTAATCCTAAGCCTTTTGCTACGTAAATAAGCTTCATAAGAGCAAGCCTCAAGATCAAGGGTTTGGCCTATTGTGTGTCTCTAATGCTTTTTGTTTTGCATGGGCCTGTGCTGGGAATCAAACCTGGGTCTCTGGCATGGCAGGCAAGAATTCTGCCTGCTGAGCCACCATGGCCTGCCTGGGTGTCTCTAATGTTTGACATAGTATTAGGGGTTTTCCTGGTGGTAGAGTTTAATAGCTCCATAATTTTCCCCCATCCCAAAAGGGACTTTGCCAGTACTTTTTGATTATATGCTTAATATACTCTGGGATGTATCCAGGCATTACATTAAGTATACAGGATTAAAGGCCCTCATTCTTATTCTGAAATCCCTGTCTTTGGATTGTTTAAGTGATCTGTCCCGACAGGTTGAGTTAGATTATGTGCTATAGAAAATTTAGGTTCTTGACAAAATAAACCTTTCTTCCTTTGGTCTCAAAGAGTAGGTGAAGTTCTAAAACACAGACAATGTCTTCCTTACCCCTGTATTCTGAATTACCTTAATCCTGACCTGGTCAGCTTTGTTCTTTTCTCTCAAAACCAGGTTATTCATATATAAAACAGCCTCTCAAAATCCAGAAATTACAATTACCACTCCGGATTAAATGTGACTGCTATAAGAGCTTACATGTAGGTCCTGTTTTCTTATAAGTATTTTCTAAATGAGACCATACGATACTTGCTGTTTTGTCTCTGGCTTATTTTGCCTCACCAAATGTCCCACAGGTTCATTTACAATGTTGCATGCCTCACAACTTCATTTCTTCTTATAGCAGCACGATATTCAGTGCTTACTTCAGACAACTCCATTCATTGGGCGTCATGTATAATGTCCAAAGTCAACAGTCCATCAGTACTCTCAATTTTAGGTAATTTCATTGTTCCCAAGAGAAAGATAACCAATAAACACACCCTCCCCAAATAGAAAGTCTAAACTTCCCCTAACTCTTCTTCCCAAGAGAAAGATAACCAATAAACACACATCCCAAAATAGAAAATCTAAATCTCCCCTTAACTCTTGTCCTTTTCCCTAACTCTTGTCCCTCCCTTTATTATTTACCTGGTGTTGCTGTGGTACTGTTTATGTTTTGCTGTTAAACATAGCCCTTAGCATGCAATAGCAGTTTTATGAAATCTTTTCCTTTAAAAACCCTTGCTTGGAAACCCTGAGACAGGACCCAATTTGGGTTGCTTCATGAATCTGTGCTCCCTGAATTGCAATTCTAAAGGCCCAAATAAATGTTTTTGTTGCCTTGCAGCTTGGTTTGTAATTTCTCTGTCAACACTTTTCCTTCTTTTTGTCTTCGTCAGAAGGGCATGATGTGTCCTACATCTGCCTACTGTTTTATTAGCATTAATGTAAGTTTTTTTATTTGTCAGGTACTGCTCACATGATAGAGGCTGATATCCTCCTTCCCGGTGATGGATCAGAACATGGCCAGCCGATCATGGCTCATCCTCCTGAAACCAGCAGTGATAATACTCTGCAGGAGTGGCTGGCTGAAGTCGTGAAAAGCAATAAAGGCATCAAGCTAGATTTCAAGAGGTATCTGTACAAACCTGTTCAGTCGTCTGGTTACTGTAGAATAATTTTGCAAGAAAAATTGATAGCCTCTTATATGTGTGCCTTACTACCTAACTGTAGTTTACCCAAACTGAAAATGGAATTATAGACTCCAATATGTTTTAAGAATGGACTCAGGACCCATTGAGTTGTTTGCTAAAATTGTTTTTTTTTGTTTGAGGATCCTTTGAGGCTAAAATTAATTTGTTAATTTTAATGAACAAAGGAATAAAGGAATTTATCCTTTATAAAGTAATATCTTAAATAAAAGAATTTATTATAAGTGACCATTGTGCTAATAGAATAACAAATTTAAAATGGTACTTTCATTAAAAATTAGTCCAGGAGAGAGAGTTGAAATAGTTTTGCTGTGACAGTTAGTGCATTTCCTACCTGATTTATGTGATTATATTTGTTTACAAAGATAATTATTTAGACTTCTTCAATAACCAAAGTGTTCCTTAAAAAGAATATTCTGCATCCTAAAGGCATTGATGATGAAGATCAAGATTAAGTGTCATTTCCTTTCCTGTGGTTTTCACAGGAAACTTTACTTTTGTGGTGTTTGGCAGAATGAAACCTAATAGGGATAATAGCCAGGGATGTGCGACCCCACAAAAGATCACCATAAACCCCAGCTGCTGTGCAATTCTAGGGTATGTGGTAAACCTACTTCATCTGGCAACAGTGGCTTTTAGGTCTTATAATAAGGTTTCATATTTTTCTTCAGGTAGGTTTTGCTTTCAGATTTAAATTTCTGGTAAGAGAAAGTGTGGTTACTCTATTCTGCATTAGTGACAAAATATTTGCATTTAAACTAGAATGCATGTATTAAATTCTTACTTCATTATGTTTTGTGTCATTGTTCTTGCATTAACTGCACAGCATTTTGCATGAGGTGTAGTAAGCACTTAATAATTGCTGGTAGAATTTCAATTTTGGGGATAAGGTGCTATTTGAGACTGGGTATTATCAGATGGGGAACCAGTGTTAAACAGCTCTGTGTCAGCTTACTAAACCGAGAAAGCCTAAGAACCTCCCTCCTGAAAGTAAAGTGGAGATACTTTTTCTTTCATTTTTAAATCATTTTATTCACACATCATCAATCCAACCTAAGTAAAAAATCAGTGATTCCCTGTATAATCATATAGCCATGCCTTCACCACCTCAATCTATATGAGGACATTTCCATTTCTTGCGTAAAGAATCTCATACCCTTCCGCCATATCCCCCAATTATTGGCATTTAGTTTTGGTATATTGCCTTTGTACATTCAATGGAAACATATTATAATTTTACTGTTAAGTATAGACCCTATGAAATAAGTTTTTAGCCCAGCCTCATGGAAACCAGATTTCTTAAGAAATCAGAGTCCTTATTGGAAAAAGAGAGGGGTCAACAGCAGATAGAGTGGATTGGTTCCATTTTTTTTTCCTACTCCACCCATGAAGAGCAGAACCCAGTGGGGACTTGGTGACTGCTGTGGGACGTGGAGACACCAAACTTTGGAATCACAAGTATAAGTTGCTTAGTACCAAAAATTGGAAGAATTGTGTAGGAAGTACAGTGCCAGAAATTAGGAAAAAGATCTCTGAATTGTGATTTTAACATGGCAATGTTAAACTTGATACGTATTGCAAGGCAGGGAGCACTTGAGGCAGAGAAATAATAGCTTCTGAATTAGTGTCTAGAAGGTCCAATAGTAATCCACTTGAATCTAGTGGTTTATTAATCTGCTAAAATCTAGAGCCTCCACTTCAGGAACAGAAGGGTAAGTTCAAAGAAGCTACCATATAGGACCAGAGTGAAAGAGAGGCTTGAGGCTAATTTCCTGTCGTTTTAATGTATTTTATCTTTGCTCCGAGTTAAAACCACCCGATAAATAATAATTAGTTTCTCCTTTTAAAATAGTAAAACTGAGTTTTTCCGCCAGCTTTGGGTGGTGGCTGCCTCTGAGCTATGGCTGCCAGTGCACTGAGGACCTGATGGTGTGGATAGCAGCTCAGGCACCCTGCCATGCCCTGTGCCTGCTGCTCCTAGCCTCAGCACCTAGTCACTGCCACCGTGGCCCATCGAGCTACCCAGATGCAGGCTATCAAATGTGTGGTGGGGATGGAGCTGTAGATAAAACTTACTAATAATCAGTTACACAACCAGTGCATTTCCTGGAGAATATATTCCTACTGTCTTTGACAACTGTTTGTCAATGTTATGGTAGATGGAAAAGTTGTGCATCTGTGCTTATGGGATACAGCCAGACAAGAAGCTCATGACCAACTGTACCCCATCCTGTCCGCAAATATATTCTTAATTTGTTTTTCCCTTGTGAGTTCTACATTATTTGAAATGTTCATGTAAATTGGTATTCTGAGGTACAACACCATTGTCCCCAAATTCCCATCATCCTAGTGGAAACTAAACTTGAGCTTAGGGATACTAAAAATATGATTGAGAAACTGAAGGAGAAAAAACTGATCCCCATCACCTGTCCCCAGGGTTTAGCCATGGAGAAGGAGACAGGTGCTGTAAAATACCTAGAATGTTTGGCTCTTCCATGGTGGGGCTTCAAGACAGTGTTCGATGAAGCTTTCAGAACAGTTCTCTGCCCTCCCCATGTCAAGAAAAGGAAAATAAAATGCCTGCTGCTGTAAATGTCAAAGCCCCTCCTTCCTTATTCTGTCCCACTTAGAATATTTGTATGCTTTAATATGAAATGGTGGAGCCTTCGCACTCAATGCCAAGTTTTTGTTACAGATTACTTTTTCCATAAGACCATTTTGAACCAATCAGTAATTTCAAGGTTTTATTTGTTTTAAGTTTTAAGTGCTCAAACTTTCGTGTTCTATTAAAAATTTAGCTCTAAATGACAAGTCTTAAAGCCTTTTCTTTTTTAGCTATTTTCATTGACAAATCGTCCCACACGTACAGTCCATACATGGTATACAATTGATGGCTCACAATATCATCACATAGTTGTGTATTCATCACTGTGCTGGCTTGAAAGGAAGTATGCCCCCTAAGAAAAGCCATGTTTAAATATAAATCCCATTTCATAAAGGTAGAATAATCTCTAGTCAATACTGTATGTCTGAAACTGTAATGAGATCATCTGCCTGGTTGGTGTGATTTAGTTAAGAATGGTTGTTAAATTGGATTAGGGGATGACATATCTCCACCTATTTGAGTGGGTCTTGATTAGTTTCTGAAGTCCTATAAAAGAGGAAACATTTTGGAGAATGAGAGATTCAGAGAGAGCAGAGACTCCTGTAGCACCACAGAGCAGAGAGTCCACCAGCCAGTGACCTTTGGAGATGAAGAAGGAAAACGCCTCCCGGGGAGCTTCATGAAACCAGAAGCCAGGAGAGAAGATGCTAGCAGATGACGCCGTATTCGCCATGTGCCCTTCCAGCTAAGAGAGAAACCCTGACTGTGTTCGCCGTGTGCCTTCTCATTTGAGAGAGAGACCCTGAACTTCATCGGCCTTCTTGAACCAAGGTATCTTTTCCTGGATGCCTTTGATTGGACTTTTCTATAAACTTGTTTTAATTCTCGGCTTTAGAACTGTAAACTAGCAACTCATTAAATTTCCCTTTTTAAAAGCCATTCCGTTTTTGGTATATTGTATTCTGGCAGCTAGCAAGCTAGAACAATCACCATGATCATTTTTAGAACATTTGCATCACTTCAAAAAAAGAAATAAAAAGAAAAGTCTCATGCATCCATGCCCCTTACCCCTCCCTCTCATTGGCCACCAGTATTTTACCTTACCCAATTTATTTTATACCTTATAAGGTGTAAAATTATTTATTTATTTATTTATCCTTTTTTTTTTTATTCATCTTTCCATACCCTGGATAAAAGCATCAGACACAAGGTTTCCACAATCACACAGTCACATTGTAAAAGCTATGTCTTTATACAGTCATCTTCAAGAATCAAGGCTACTGGAACACAGCTCAACAGTTTCAGGTACTTCCCTCTACCCGCCCCAATACAACACAAACTAAAAAAGGATGTCCATATAATGTATAAGAATAACGTCCAAGGTAACCTCTCAACTCTGAAATCTCTCAGCCATAGAAACTTTATTTTGTCTCACTTCTCTGTTCCCCCTTTTGGTCAAGAAGGCTTTCTCAGTCCCATGATGCCAGGTCCTGGCTCATCCTGGGAGTTGTCACCCATGTTGCCAGGAAGTTTTACACCACTGGGAGTCATGTCCCACGTAGGGCAGAGGGCAGTGAGTTCACCTGCCAAGTTGGTTTAGAGAAAGAGGCCCTATCTGAGCAACAAAAAAGGTTCTCTGAGGGGGGCCTCTTAGGCATAATTGTAAGAGGCTTAGCTTCTCCTTTGCAGGAATAAGTTTCTTAGGGGTGAACCCCACGAGCAAAGATTTCAGTCTATTGATTCGTTCGTCTCTACTGCTTGCAAGAATGTCAGGAATGGGATGAAGAAGTTATATATTTCCTCCTTTCTCCCAAGTCCCAAAATACAAAATTTTTAAAACCTTATTTTTCAAAAGCCCCTATTCTTGCTCAGATTAAGAGTTGCCAAAATCCCCTTTGAACTAAGTTGCATTGTTGTGTTATGAACACTAAGCACTAAACTGTTTTAAGACCTTTGTCTTCAGGAAGACTGTAGCTTGGATGTTAGGAAATGCAGATAGTTTCTAACTAGTTTTCAAGTATGTGGAGTTTGAATGTGCTACTTCCTCAATGATATGTTGCCATTTAATAATTTATCAATACATGTTCATTTTGTCAGATTGTACTATATATCATAATGGAATAAGAATAACAACTCAGCTCTTTGGATCAATCTTTTTTATTTCATAGTAATATTTTTTAAATTAGTTTATTGGCTTTTGTTGAGATTTTGAACAGAAATCTGGTTTCTGGGTTGTCTCTAATGAAGCAGTCCACTCTTAGTGGTGGGTATACTGGGCTGCAGTGTGTGCAGAACCTGATGTGATCAAAGGATGAAAACAGTATTTTGACAAAATATGAAGTAGAGATTAATTTACACTATATTGTACACAGAATAAATAAACTGAGTAAGTGTCATGGGTCTAATTTTTTAAATGTTAATTTCTGTCAAATGCTGTAGATGCTAACAAAAAAGGTCATTATTATCAGTGTTTTTTCCTTATACTGTTCCTTTCTCCTGCACCTGTCATTCCTCCCAAAACTAAGCATTTAATTCCTTTTTGAACCAGTCATTCCCACAGTTGCTAACTTGAAATTAGTAAGTGCTTTTCTTATAGAATTCTTTGTTAATAGCAATATGTCTCTTTGTACTATAAAATCTTTCTGATAATATAATTTTATTATTTTATAGGTTAGTAAAACTGCAGTCCCTGTTTTCATGTTACTTTTTTCAAAGCTAATATGTGCTTTCCTCTGTAACTAGGTGTAAAAATCATGTGTCACAGCTTTACAGTTTTTAAAATATTTTAGATATTCTTAAACTCTGACCCTTCTTAACATTGCTGTCTTGCCAGCTGACCAATACTGTAACTTTACTAATACTTACCCTACCCTTTACCTCACACATGCTTCCTCTTTTGTTTTTCCTAAGAATGTTCCTTGGGGCCTGTGAGGCTCTGTGAACTCAGCACTAGTGCTAACAATATGTGTCATACACTGGCAAAAATACAGTCTTGGGCCTTTGAGCCACTAGAACAAAAATTTTTAAATTGACAGTTACAGAATTATGTTTTTAATTCATCTTTTACTAATGTAGCTAGCAATATGCTTTGCATAGATGACTTAAAAAATCCTTGAATCATAAAAAAAATTAGTAAATCTGAAAAGAATGGTGAGAGGAGTGGTAGAAATATAAGCAAACGGATTCTAGTCTGAGAAAGAGAGAAAGAAATATGAAAAGAGGTGCTGGATGTTCTCCCATCCAACATCCATTTCCAAGGTTCTTAGCCTTCCATCTCAGTATTCTCTACAACCTAATTTTCTTAGAAGTTAATATAGCCCTTAACAGTTCAGAAGATAGTCAGAATTGTAAGTAGTGTAGTTTTCTATAAAATTTATATATATAAAGTAAAAATTATGTAGGCTGATTAAAACTTTATTGTTTCAAAATCTGTAGGTGTCAGCTAGAATAGATATAGGAAGTAGAGAGTGAAGCTCCTTGTTGATTTAAACTAAGATATGCTTGTTTCTACTTCCCAGAAAATGTGCTTACAATGAAAAAAACTGAAATTTATATAAGCTTTAAGAAAATGTTATTTTTTTATACTTCACAATCATTTTTAGAAATGCATTTTCTTGTCCATATTCATCCAAGAATGCGTGAGGTAAAGAGGCTTTTTTCGCCAGGGTTGTGAGCCAAATATTAGATCTAAGGTGTCTGGGTGCCCTTGAATATTTTCATAAATGTGAATTTATTAGGTTAAGAATATATCTAATATATTACCTTGTTTCTAATTCTCTGAATATTTGTATAGTTTCTTAATTGCTTTTACATTAAGTAACCTAATACAGAGATTTGAAACCTCTGTATGGCATCACTCATCTATTTATAGAATCTTTAAGGTACTTCCACGAATAATAAGTGTACATCAACATTTTGAGATATGGTACATGTTAACATTTCCCTCTGATGCTATGAAATCTTTGATTATATTTAATTTAGGCATTATTGTATTACACTTTTGTTATGAATATGAAGATGTTAAAGCTGCCACTAACAAAACTTCTTTTTACTTTTACTTTAGGAATTTGTCTGATTGACAACAAAATATGTTTTTAGTCTGGCAGCTGTAGAACCGTCCATGATGCTCTTGGAAAATGTGAAGAGGCATCTGCAGCGCCCAGTGTGGATTAATGCTGATATTCTTCCTGGTCCAAATGGAAATAGCAGAGTAGTGGAAGCAAAACCATTTATAGACACTGTGACGTCCTTCTTTCCAGATGTGACGTTTTCCCTGGGATGGACAACAGGCTGGCATCCTCAGAAAGCCAATGAAGGTAATAATTCTAATAATGTATTTTTATTGGTCAAATTAAATTGTCCTCCGAACACAAAAATAACATTTTTGATATAAAATTAAAAACATCCCCTCCCCGATATGAACCTAATGGAGAGAAAGGTCTGGCCCTGAAGATGTGTGTGTAACCCTTCTTTATGTTGTTTCACATAAGCACTGCATTTGTTTGTGACTTTCTGACACCAAGCTTCCATGGGAAATCTTATTTGCAAGGTCTAGAACAACCAAAGCTGCCTTTTTACATACTTTGAACAAATCTTAATTTGGTGTCTTTGAACTGATAAAGCATTCTATTACCACCATCACCTTTCACCTTTTTTTTTTTTTTTTTTTTTTGCCTTTCTTTGGAGCAAAGTCCCTATGTCAGATGAAGGACAAAGAAATTGAGGGAGTGTAGTTGATGAATGGCACAAGTTCTGCTCCCCAGACATTGGAAACAGCTCCAGATGTAGACTGTTGGAACCTTGGTGCCTTATTGTGCTCTCCCTAGCTGGACAGTGGAGTGGGAGGCCGTGAGACCCTCCTTTGAGCTGGATCCCTTCTTTCCATTCACATCCTCCTACTGATGGACCTGACATTCTACTTCTTCCTGGTTGCTGCTTATTACAACATTGGATTCATCTTTCTGTTTCTTCATACATCCATAGGTAGTGATTTCCAGCAGACAGCCAGTAAGCAATCAATGCCCTGGTACACCTGTTCACATGGTAAAAATAATCAACTAAAAAGGTATATAGGGCCTATGGAGATACTCATTTTTATCCTACCATGTTCATTATATTTATTTTTTACTTCATAATTTGCTTTTGTTTTCAGATGTTAAGATTTTATGTACAGCATGAAGTTAGAGTACCTGCTATCAGAGCGGTGATATTTGAGAATAACCCCCTCTGGAGCAAGAAGGTTAAACAATTGATATGATTGAGAGAAAAATTAGTATGCTTTAATTTAAATCTATTTAATTTTCTAAGCTTTTAATTTATAAGTTTTATTAAAGAATGTATAATTTAAAAGTATTTGAAGATAAACTAGAAAAAAATTAGCACCTTCCTTACTAATTTTAAACTGCTTTTTATCATTGTGTAGTTTGACTCTTGGCTTTAAACCCAGGTTTTAACTGAGTTTGGCTGCATCTGCTTCTTTAAGCAGTGAACTCTTTCAGGCTGCTTTTCCCCAACTGCCCTCTTATTGTTATCAACATGTGCTTTATTGTCCCTTCTTATATCTCAAATAATTTTTGAAAAAGACTATATAGGTTTTTAGTCATATAAATATAGGTTTCTCTTAGCAATCTCTTCTAAATAAAAAGATATGATTTTCCAAATGTTAAAGGAATACCAAACCCTTCCCTTTTTCTATCAGGAATTTAGATGTTGTACTAACATATTCACTTAGGAGTTATGTAAAATGACCTTTAATGACCAATACTTTTTACACTGTGTATGTTGTATGGTGGGGGTCACATTTCATTCTTTTTCCATGTGAGTATCCTGTTATTGCAGCACCTTTTGTTGAAGTTTTTAATTTGTTTTTCCTTTCATTGTTTGCTTGTTCGTTTGTTTTTGGGGAAGTAACCTGGGCCAGGAATCGAACCCGGGTCTCCTGCATGTTAGGCGAGAATTCTACCATTGAACTACCCTTACACGCACCCCTACAGTCTGCTTTTGATAAGAGTTTGAGGTTATTTAAAATATAAAAATTTTTTTCTAAAGCTATTTTTAAATAGGCAAGTGAATTTTCCAGAATGTCCTCACGTGATTAAAAAATATGTAAAGCCAATTCATCATTATTGTCTACTTTAGAAGTAAAATGTATAAGTACTTTGGACTAGCCAAAAAACCATGTTGATTTGAAGTTAATTATTACTTAAATAGTAAATACTTAATAGCTATTGTTTTTCACTTGGAAAAAAAACTTAACACAATAGAAAATCTAAGTTAGTAAAAAATATTAATGATGTAAATGTACATAAGAATAGAGCTTTAGAACTGTCAAAGTAAATAAAAATAGTATCAAAATTTGCTTTTTTGAACTTAGGAGATAATGAAAACCTTTGTAACAATTTTAATTTTTTGTTAAGTTTGCTGTAGGTCATTTTTGGCAAGATTTAAGATTTTTATATTTATTTTGCACTCAAACTATTTTATAGCACTGTTATTTTAATACACTCTCGATCCAAATAGAAATGTTTGTGTTCAGAGGTAATTTAATGTTTATTTAAATGACTTTTAGAATTCCAATCAGAATCTTTTTATTACAGGTTACAGTTGGACAATGGTGAAAGAGATGGAATATATATGCAGTGAACTAAATCAACCTGTGACATTTCCTGTCAGAGCAGCCTTGGTCAGGCAGTCTTGCTCTCAGTTACTTTGGCTGTTAAAGAGATCAAACAGGTATTAGTTTAACAATATGATATATGTGTGAGTATGCATGAGAGCTGAAAGAGGAATGAAAAGTGGTTATGTAAGGACTGTGAGTAAGAGAAAAAGAGAGTCAGAGAATGAAAGCTGATTTGATAAGCACAGGCTCCCTCAGGAGATGATGCTCCTTGGTGAACCCTAACTTAACATCATCATGTCTTTTGCCTCTATTCCTTTTGCAAATAGTGGGTGCTCTGTAAATGTTTCGTCATTTTTTCCCAGTATGTTAACACATTCATGGAAAGTTATAAGTGTACAAAATAGCTTCCCTTTGAATTTATAAGTCTTGTCACATATAAAAATTTTATTTTATTTTTTATGTCTTAGGAAAGGTGAACCATTGGCTAGAGATGAGCAATTTTTCTTATTCTACCCACAATGAGAATTGCTACATTTTTAAAAATTAAATGCAGTAACATAAATAACAACACTCAAAAAAGTATCTGGCATACAAGGTGCTACATTTAGGTAGTTCTTATTATAATGAGATGTAATCGCTATGTTTTCTTAATAGCCAAAAGCTTCACTGTTAATGCAAGAATAGATCTTCATATACTTTAAAAGTTGATATTTTAAAAATATTTATTTACTAGCACAGATTGTTCCAAAAAAGAATAAGACTAAGCTCCAGGCTTTTGACAGACAGGGTCTGGACATATTTCTTTTCATGTCTCTGTTGAGTTATTTAAATGTTATTATAATTACATCATAATTATAGAAACACGTGGTAATCAGAACACTACTTATCATCGAGGTTGACTTTTCTTTAAATGGGACATAAATCCTACCTACAAAATTAAGACTTATATTTGCCTAATTGTTTTCCCTTATGGAAATAATAAAAAGTTTTATTTTAATGCATAATAAAAATTAGTTTGACCACGTACTACCTATTAAACTATATTGTTAAGGTACAGATATTAGAACAGTTTTGGTATTGTCTTTTGTCTTTTTGATAGACCAGTCCTAGAGCACCAGAGAAAGTCCAAAAATAAACCCAAATCTATAATAGAACTTAGTATAGGAAAAAGTTGGCATTCAGAGCAAAGATTCAATAACTGGTGTGGAAAAACTGGCTAACTAGGTAGAAAAAAATCAAAGCTGACACCAAAGTTCTTCCTCCAAAATAATTTCCAGACGAATTAATCTTTTGAACATTCAGCATTAAAGGCATAAAGGAAAGACAAAGGAAGTTTTTTTTTATGCAGTTTCAGGATGGGAAAGATCTTTCTTAGTAAGCCACGAAACCCAGAAACTAAAAAGGGAAAGTTTGATACACTTGAATACATAAAAATAGGAAGATTCTGGTAGAAACATCTTCAACACATATGGTAGACAGATGTATATAAAGAATTCTAACAAATAAAGAATTGTTATAAATCATCCAGAAAAAGATCCAGTTTGATAATTAACCGTATTGAAGAGAGTAGGGGTAGCAGGCACTCATACATTACTATTGGGAGTGTAAATTTAAGTATCTCTCTATGGGAAATGGGTTGAATAAATTATGGTACAGTCATACTATAGAATGTTATATGCCTGTTATAAGTAATGCAATAGATCCCTCTGTTTTAATGTGAAATGATCTCTAAGTTCTGTTATTAAGTGAAAAAAAAACAAGGTGTAGAACCATGAATATAGTATGATTCCATTTGTGTGTCTTTGTGGGAAGGATGTATAAAAGTATTTATAGATTAATTGAACCTAAGTTCAATCAGTGCCTGCTAGCATCATGCTTAAAGAGAAGCAGTAGGTGGTACCAGACATTTTACTAACCAGGTTCTTGGTTGTAAACAACTGAAACAATTCTGGCTAACTTAAAGCGATGTATTGGAAGGATATTGGGCAGCTCGTGAAATCAGTAGGAATGCCAGAGAACCTGGAAAATGGGCAAGAACCAAGGGAATCTAGGCAACTGAGAACAGCTGTCATGCTCTGTGGTTAAAAGACATTGACTGCTATCAGTGAATTCACAACTCTGAAGTTGCCCCACCACTGGCAGAATGGCTTCTGAACCATAACTGCTTTGTTGTGTTACTCCCCTTCAGATTTAAAGGCATAAGTAAGAGGAGAGGGGATAGCCAGTATGAGACCCCTTCCCAGTGCCCATGTCAGTGCACAGAAGGGTTTGACCTTTCCAGGTTCCATGGCCTTTTCAGGTTCCATTGCATACAGTGACAGATTCCCCACATATAGAAAGGAGGGTCTGAATGCTAGGCAGCCAACAATAAAGGGCAAATGTTTGTTACAAATGCATACTAAATTCAAAGTTTAAGACAACATATTCACTTGCATATGGTAATTTTTTTTGCCATAGAATAAACAGAATGCATCCTTATATATTTTCAAGACTATCTTCAATTCCACAGGCATTTTTCTATAGTGCAGATTTTCATGATGAAATTATTGTCATGAAACAATTTGTTAGGGAACATGAATTAAGTTAAGCAGCTACTAATGGTTATGATTCAGTGGTTTGAATCAGCACCACCCATATAAGAAAAAACTGTTGCTTGATATCACACCTGCTTTGTTTGAGTGGCATTGGGTTTTATTTTTCATAAAAGATGATAAAGGAGCTAAGTATGTGTAGTAAGTTCCTGTGCCAATGTATTGCTGACTGTAACAGGAAGAGAAGCCTTAACTTGCGAGTAAAACGTATTAGATACACTGAAGTGCTCATTAGTTCAGTGATATTTTAGATTTTATTTTTATGCATTTATTTTTGTGTATGTGTTAAGAAATATTAGTTTTATTTAACCAGTTTTCACAGCTGCATATTTATTTAATCCTTTTAAAATTTACAGGTGTACAGTTTATATATAGTTAAAACACTGAACAAAAAAAAGTAGGTCCCTAAGGAACTGCCAAACTATCTTCCATAGTGGCTGCAGCATTATACATTCCCACAAGCAGTGCATAAGTGTCCCAATTTCTCCACATCCTCTCCAACATTTGTAGTTTCCTGTTTGTTTAATAGCAGCCATTCTTAGAGGTGTGAGGCGGTATCTCATTGTAGTCTTGATCTGCATTTCCCTTATAGCTAAAGAAAATGAACATCTCTTCATGTGCATTTTAACCATCTGTGTTTGCTCTTCAAAAAAATGCCTATTCATCTCTTTAGCCCATCTTATAATTGGGTTGTTTGTTCTTTTGTTTTTGAGTTGTATGACTTCTTTATGTATACAGGCTATCAAACCTTTATCTGGTGTGTGATTTCCAAATATTTTCTCTCCTATTGAATTAGCTTGCCTCTTCACCTTTTTGACAAAGTCTTTTGAGGTGCAAAAGCATTTGATTTTGAGGAGTTCCCATTTATCCCTTTTCTGTTTTGTTGCTTGTGCTTTGGGTGTAAAGTTTAGGAAGCAACCTCCTATTACTAGGTGTTGAAGAGGTTTCTACATTTTCTTCTAGGAATTTTATGGTACTGGTTCTTATATTTAAGTGTTTGATCCACTTTGAGTTAATTTTTGTATAAGGTGAGGGTCCTCTTTCATTCTTTTGGCTGCTGATACCCAGTTCTCTCGTGCCCACTTATTGAAAAGACTATTTTGTCCCAATTCAGAGGATTTGGGGGCTTTGTCGAAAATTAGTTGACCATAGATTTGGTGGTCAATTTCTGCACTCTTGATTCGATTCCATTGGTTAGTACTTCTATCTTTGTGCCAGTACCATGCTGTTTTGACCACTATGGCTGTATAATAAGCTTTAAAATCAGGAAGTGTTAATCCTCCCACTTCATTCTTCTTTTTTTGGATGCTTTTAGCTATTCGGGATCTCTTTCCCTTCCAGATAAATTTGGTGACTAGCTTTTCCAAGTCTTCACAGTAAGTTTTTGGAATTTTGATTGGTACTGCATTGAACCTGTAGATCAATTTGGGTAGAATCGACAGCTTAACTACATTTAACCTTCCTATCCATGAGCAGGGAATGTCTTTCCACCTATTTCGCTCTTCTTTGATTTCTTTTAGCAATGTTATGTAGTTTCTGTGTACAGGTTCTTTACATCCCTAGTTAAGTTCGTTCCTAGATACTTGATTCTTTTACTTGCTATTTTGAATGGAATTTTTCCTTAATTAACTCCTCAATTAGATCATTGCTTGTATATAGAAACATTACTGATTTTTGCAAGTTAATTTTATATCCCACCACATTGCTGAATTTGTTTATTAGCTCACATAACTTTGTTGTAGATTTCTCAGGATTTTCCAAGTATAGTATCATGCCATCTGCAAATAATAAAAGTTTTACTTCTTCCTTTCCAATTTAGATGCCGTTTATTTCTTTTTCCTGCTTGATTGCTCTAGCTAGAACTTCTAGTACAATTTGAATGATAGTGGTGACAGTGGGCATCCTTGTCTCTTTCCTGATCTTAAGGGGAAAGCTTTCAGTCTCTCACCATTGAGTATGATTCTGGCTATGGCTTTTTCCTATATACCCTTTATCATATTGAAGTTTCCTTTGATTCCTACCATTTGAAGTGTTTTTATTAGAAAAAAATGCTGAATTTTGTTGAGTGTTTTTTCACCGTCAATCAAGATGATTATGTGATTTTTTCCCCCTTTTGATTTGTTACTGTACTATATTAGATTAATTGATTTTCTTGGTTGAACCATTCTTGTAATCCTGGTATAAACCCCAGTTGTTTGTGGTACGTAATTCTTTTAATGTGAAGTCGAATTCGATTTGCTAGTAGTTTCTTAAGAATTTTTGCATCTGTGTTCATTAGGGAGATTGGCCTGTAGTTTACCTTTCTTATAGCATCTTTTGGTATTAGAGTGATGTTAGCTTCATAAAATGAGTGATTGGAAAAATTTTCCAATTTTTTGGAAAAGTTTGAGCAGGATTGGTGTTAGTTCTTTCTGGAATGTTTAATAAAATCCCCCCTGGGATGCCATCTGGCCCAGGGCTTTTCTTTGTAGGAAGATTTTTGATGACTGATTAAATCTCTTTACTTATGGTTGGTTTGTTAAGATCTTCTATTTCTTCTTGATTCAGTGTAGCTTGTTCCTCAGTTTCCAGTAATTTGTCCATTTCATCTAAGTTGTCTAGTTTTTGGTGTGTAGTTTTTTTATAGTATCATCTTATAATTTCTTTGATTTCTTCAGAATCTGTGATAACACTCCCCTCACATTTTTTATTTTGGCCATTTGCATCTTCTCTCTTTTTTTCTTTTTCAGCCTTGCTAGTGGTCCATCAATTTTATTGATTTTCTCAAAGAACCAACTTTTAGTTTCCTTGATTCTTTCTATTGTTCCCCCATTCATTTAACTCTGCTTTAATCTTTGTTATTTCTCTTCTTTTATTTCCTTTGTGGTTAGTTTGCTGTTCTTTCTCCAGTTCCTCCGGGTAAGCAGTTAAGTCCTCAATTTTTGCGCTTTCTTTTTTTTTATTACAGGCATTTAGGGCAATAAATTTCCCTCTCAGCATAGCCTTTGCCGCATCGCATAAGTTCTGATATGTTGTATTCTTATTTTTATTCATCTCCATATAGCTACTAATTTCTCTAACAATTTCTTCTTGACCCACTGGTTGTTTAAGAGTGTGTTAGTTAATCTCCATATATTTGTGAAACTTCTCATTCTTTGGTGTTGTTGATTTCCAGCTTTATTCCATTGTGATCGGAGAAACTGCTTTAAATAATTTCAGTGTTTTTAAATTTGTAAAAGACATGTTTTGTGTCCCAGCATATGATCTATCCTGGAGAATGTTCCATGAGCACTAGAGAAGAATTTACATCCTGATGTTTTGGGGTGTAACAACATATATATATATGTTAGGTCTAATTCCTTTATCAAATTGTTTAAGTTCTCTAGTTCCTTGTGATCCTTTGTCTGGTTGTTCTATCTACAGAGGAGAATGGTGTATTGAAGTTTCCTACTATTATTGTTGAAACGTCTATTGCTCCCTTCAGTTTTGCCAGTGTTTGTCTCAAACTTTGGAGCTCCTTGATTGGGAGCATAGACGTTTATGACTATTATTTCTTCTTGGTTAATTTTCTCTTTTATTAATATATAGTGTCCTTCTTTGTCTCTTCTGAGTCTTTACATTTAAAGTCTATTTTGTCTGATATTAGTATAGCCATTTCTGCTTTCTTTTTGTTACAGCTTTCGTGGAACATCTGTTTCCATCCTTTCACTTTCAATCTTGTGTCTAAAATGAATCTCTTGTAAGCAGCATGTAGCTGGATTATATTTTTTAATCCATTTTCCCAATCTGTGTCTTTTAATTGATAAATTTAGTCCGTTAACAGTTCATTTATTCTTTCTTCTGCCTCTTCAGATCGGCTGTTCTGTGTCTCTTGTATTTTTTAATTTGGTGTACAGCATCTTTAACTTCTGATATCTGCTATTTTTCTGTTTAGTCTTTCAAATTCTTTATGCCTTTCTAGTGTCTTCTTAATGTCCTTTATGTCATTAACCCACCCATTCATTTTATTTAGTAGCGCTATATAGATATCTTTGATTAGTTGTTCCAAAGTCTCTGTCTCCTCCAATGTTTTATTTATTTTATTATTATTTTTTAATTTGCATATGGGCAGGAGGCACCAGGGATCGAACTCCAGACCTCCAGCACGGCAGGTCGGAGCTCTGCCTGCTGAGCCACGGCAGCCGCCCTCCTCCAGTGTTTTAATTTGGTCATTAGGCTGGGCTATTTCAGTCTGCATCTTCATATGCTTTGTGATCTTCTGTTGCCTTGGAAGCGTGTAAATATCTTGATAAGGTTACTCTGAAAATTGATTTCCTTCAGTAGTCCAAAGCTTAGTATTTGCAGGACGGGTGTGCAGTAGGATACAGGGCATGGAGTGGGGCACAAAAGTGTGGTGACGGGTTATGGCACAGGTATGGGCATAATTTGGGGCCTCTGATCATGTGCGTGGGCAAGGGGGGGATGTACAGGGGTCAAGGGGGCAGGGCATGCATGTGTGGGTGCCAGGACAGACAGGGAG
>PVIY010007687.1:0-80837 GCA_004026745.1 Myrmecophaga tridactyla | reverse complement strand
GCCAAATATATATTGTTCCATGTGATAATAGTCTACCAAGCTTATCCAATCAATACATTTAAAAAACATTTTCCTTGTCTCAATGTATTTATTCAGTGTGCTTAAACTGCAACAAAAAATAATTTGTTTGAACATTAAAAGCCTATATTTCAGTAATATATTCAGTTGTTCCTTATTATTTGACACTTGTAAGTAATGATTTCTTAGCTTATCCTGATCTTTGCATTATGAAAAAGGAAAGCACTGCTCTGATGACCTTGAAAGGTGAGTCTTGAGATTGGAAAAGAAATGAATGGATTCTTGTCAGTAACTCTTTAGTACCCAATCATTGAACTAGACCTGTCAGACAAGAGATACTATTAGACAATTAGATATTTGAAGGCTGAAATTGTAAAGACCTTTTGTCAAACAGTGATATTGGTTTAATTCAATAACAGCAAGCACAGTTAACATTTACTGAGTGCTTGGTATTCCCTGGGTATTATGCTAAACCTTTCACATGCAGTATCTCATTTATCCTTCATCTTTATACAACGAAGCTGGCGGTATTATTTCCATTTTACAAGTGAGCAAACAGGCATAAATGGGTCAAAAACTAAGCCAAGGTTATGCAATTACTAATAGTAAGACTCAGGACTAGGATCTAGGCCTGTCTAGTGCCAATCTAATATTTTAAACCACTTTCCACATAGCCTCAATATATGCATAAAGTAAACTAAAGTACAATCCTTAATGAATGTATACAAAAGACAGAAAGGTGTTGAACCAAGTTTTAATACTGGCTATTTCTAAGTGCCAAGATGATGGGCAATTGAATGTTTCTTCCTTTTTTTAACAGAATATTTCTTGTTTTTTCTGTATTTTCCAAAGTGTATACGAGTATGTTAAATTTCATAGGAAAAGTAAACATATAACAGAAAAATTTAAAAATAGAAGGCGCATACACTTTTCTGCATGAACAGGACAGCTTGATTAAGAGCTTAAAAGAGCTAAAACCATTTAGAGAAATCTTCAAATGTCTAGTCACAGATCAGATTTAATAAACCTTTAATGATCACCTCGTACAAACCTCAGCACTTGTGCAAACATCAGCATATTCTGTTTGCCAAGCATGATTCCACTCTACACACAAAGAAACTGGGGTTCAAAGAATTCTCAGAGGAAGACACAATCTCTGGATACACACCCAGGGTCCCATTTCAGAGCTCCTTCCACGAATCCTCAGCTGCCTTTCTACTGTATCAAGGAAAGCTCAATTAAGGACAAGGTGAAGTTTGGAAACTGACAGCTCTTCAAACTCCTGGCTCTCCTTCTCAGACTCAAGGAGGAGCAAAGATGCTTTATCATTCTTCTGTCCCACAGCAACTTATTTTCGTGAGCCCGAAGCTTCCTCTCCATCTCCCACTTCAATAAGGAACAGGGTCAGCGTCCAGCCCAGGTTCAGAATTGATTTCCTTACCTCTCGGACTTTAGTCCCTGCTTACCTTCCCAATGCTGCGGGGCCTGCCAGAACCTTCCTATCTCAGCCAACTGCCCCCTCACTGTACCCCTTACCTTCCTGGGGACCCTCCAGACCCAACTCTCCCCCCAGGGAATGGATGATTTTAGCACTTGGAGGGCTGTGTCTCATTCATGTTTAGTTCATTTATCACATTCAGGCATGCATGCATGTATGTGTGTGTGCATAGATAGATAGACAGACAGACAGACACAGACAGACAGACAGACAGACAGACAGACAGACAGACAGATAGATAGATAGATAGATAGATAGATAGATAGATAGATAGATAGATAGATAGATGTGTGTGTGCATATTAACCACAGGTTTCTTTTCTTCTCATGTGAGATTTCTAATCCTGGTCCCTCCTAGCCAGCCCTACCTATGGTCAGGTGAGCACAGGAAATCAGCAGATGCCAAAAGAATTACACAACCACATCTGTGCACTGTCAGAAACTACATCAAGGTCAAGAAACGAAGACATTAAATGCATTTATGCCAAGGAAATACTTGAGAATGCCTCAGAAAGATATTTCCAAGTAAAATTCCTTTTCAAGTGCTCCAGTCATTGGCAAACACTCAAAGACACCAAAAGGATTCTGCTGCCTCAAAGTTGAGAAGAAAAAAGCAAAGCTAAAGATGGAATGCAGTTATGAGACAACACTAAAGACCACCTTCCTGTCATTCAAGTTTTTCTTATTAAACTACTAGAATGTAGTGAGGGAAAAAAGTGACGAAGACGTAACAATGTATTTCTTTTGAACTTGGTCCAGGTTCTTACGTCCAAGATTTTGTTTTATGGGATATTCGTACTTTCTTTATATGTGGACTTGTCCGTTTTGACATTAGTAGCAAATGGGCATCTCATTTCCACAAAGTTCTAACAGTTTTTAGAAAATAAGAAGTGTGGGTTACATAAAAATACATTTGCAATTTACAGCTGTTTCTTCCTTGAGCAGCTTTCCTGGATGCCTAGCAGGGCGCCCTGCTACTGAGCTGTGGAATTTGCAATCTCATTCTCTCTGGATCAGTCACTTTAATCAGTTAATATCACCATTGTGACAAATCAGAAGCAGTCACTCCAAAACATTCAAGCGAAGTATACTTAAAAGATAATTTTCAGAGAAGCTCCAACCCAGTGTCATTCCTTGACCCACGGATTTTTGGATTTGGAAGAAGACTGAAGAACACATCTATTTTGTCTTTACCCACAGTACCTTGAATACTGATACAGATAACATATATCAAAAATATATTTCTTTATTCTGAATCTGAAGAAGCACATTTCAGTGGAGTAATATAAAGATCCAGTAAGTCAGCTTTTCAATATTGTATTTTTTCCTAACCAATTTTTTTTTCTTCATTGGAGAAGCTGTGGGTTTACAGAACAATCATATATGTAATGCAGGATTCCCATATATCACCCTATATAACACCTTGATTTGATGTGGAACATTTGTACAACTGATGACAGCATATTTTTATAATCGTATAGTAATATACAATTATAAACACACATGTATATTTAACAGTCATGTGTCTCAGTTCTAAATTCCTTAGCCGAAAACAAATGCCTTCTGCCTTCCCCCCTTTCTTGAATTTTAAGATAATTAACATCTGCAGTGATCTTTTGACTCCTGTGCAAAGGCACTGTCCAAAGGCTAATTAAAATTGGCCTGGTAGTTGAATAGGAAGTTTCTGGTATATATGTGACTTCACAGAATTTGGGATTACTAAGCACAGAACATGATGTCACAGAGAATGGGTTACCTGTGAGCTCTGACACTCTTAGCTACCAAGTCTTGAAAAAGTCCCCTGACTTCTCTAAGGCTTAGTTTCTTCACCCTTAAAATTTTCCAAAAACATCTGCTATGCCTTATTTCATAGCAGATGCTGTGATAATCCCATGGAAGAAATTCAAAAATGTATCACTGTGGTTAATCAGTGATTTTAGAGACATCAAACCTCGTTATTCTCACGTTAAGGGAACTGACCTATAAATATAGCAAACATTGTTTAGCAAATATCAACACCAACAGTAAATTCCTATTGTCAATTTTTTCTTCTGTAAAAAAATCCCCATTAATCAATTGACACTTTAAATTATTGAGAGTTTTTCACATAAAATTGTATTTTTCTGTAAGAATCGTAAATACCCACCATTTACACTGTTAAAGTAAATGCTGTTAAAATATTCTCTTCATCATTTAAACCAAGAAATAACTTGTCCACAGACTATATTGTATCCAGTCTCAATCAGAACCTAAACTTAACAACACAGGCCATTATGCAACAAAAGAAATGTTGGTTTATGGCAAATAGCTCACTTTTCTTTTTAATACTGATGAAGAGTTCTGGCTGATATTATAATCTAAGGCAGTCAATACTGAGACCAAAAAAAAAAAAAAAATACCTATAAGGTTTAGAGTCCCCAGATAAAGTCATCGAAGAATCCATTTCAAATGGCATAAAGCTAATGGTAAATGCTTGTTAATACATGCCAGGCACTGTGCTAGAAGATGTTATCTCATTTAATAATCTCTAAAGTCATGTCAGGAATTATTATCCTCGGTTTATATAAAATATTGAGGTTTAGAGAGGTCTTAATGGGTTAAGAACTCCACAAACCCCAGGCTGGGGCTCTGCTAAGAATACTGCATGCTGCATAGCCTGATACCTTGTCTGATTAAACACCTATCTTTACTGCAAAACAAAAACCACAGCAAAGGCTATCGTTTCCTAATTAAACAAAATGAATAGCCCAAAAGCAACACTAAGCTTTAGAAAAACAAATGGATGGAGGCACATAATATCAACTTCCCACTTTTTTACATATGGTCTATAATAATCAGCCAAGATGAGGAATCCTTCAAACTTCCCCTTCCTTTTTAACCTGAATTCATGAAGACATGCTAGAAAACCACCTTTGAAGAAATATATTTGCAGCTTAAACGTACTCATTCACCTAAGCTTTAACAGCAAAATTACAGCAGGTACCTATTATCACACCAGGAATAACAGTCAATGAGACAAGATATATTTCCCTTCTCTGAGCTCTCTCAAAGTGGCTGCTCAAGGCCTGGAAACTATGAAACATTCTTAGTGTTGTCAGCTGAGTAACATAGTTTTAGTGGTCTGGGAAAAGGGAAAGCTAATTTAAATCAAAGTATCAAAAGAGATCATTTAGCAGTATGTACAATGTGACAGCTACCAAAGCGGAAAAAGAGCTTTAAGATTTTTCATAGACATAACAACTAAAAAGCAAATTGCAACCAAAGAAAACAAATGCAAGATATCCTTACTCTAATATAGTTTTATGATGACCTCATTCTTAAAATAAGCCCAAAATCTCAGCCCACAAGAAGATCGTGTGGATTTTCATCATCTGCCTTTTGCCAAGAGAAAAGTATCATGATTAAAGAGCCTATGTGACATTCTTACCACTAAATATTTCTTAGAATTCTAAACTGAATTGGGGCAAAGGGGTCAGAACACAAAGAATCCCGCTGATTTACTTTCTGCACTTGAACTTTGAGCTGAGAGCCAGTTTTCAGAAAGGCTGCAGCCAGCTCCAGCTCTGGCTTTTGGAACTGCCTGAGAAGCTAGTACCTTTTCCATGGGCCCCTTTACCCATTGGTATAATCCCTGAGTTGCTCATTCCTAAGGCCTCTACTCCTCAAAATGCTGCAGTGGAAGGAAAGGCAGCTGATCAGAGCCAGGCTCTCTGGAGGCTGCTCGATGCAAGCTGTATCTCCGCAGCCTATTAGCTCTGCAGCCATTTGACATAAATATGTCCAGATGCAGAAACATACTGCAGGCTTCAGCTAACACTCGCAACCACAGGAAAAGCAAAGGATTATTTTTTAAAGGTTTTTCTCTCTGTCTTCAACAGTAACCAAGACGATGGGATTTCGGGGGACATAGGATAAAGGGTAGCTTCTACCTTTCGGCATAGTAACATGGCCTGTTAGGCAAGTGGGTCTTTTCTGTTATTCTATTAGAAGAAAAGCCCTAAATAATCATCTAGAATATATCTTTCAATCTTGGTAATCAAATTTGGAAAGAAAAAATAAATCAAAGCAGCCAGCCAAAAACTAAGGGATTCCTGACAGTTTGAAAGTTTAAAGAAAATCAAACCACTTTCTGCATTCAGCTCCACGTGTTCAATTTGATGTAGTTAATCTGAAGCTAGGATGTCACTGCAAGAGCCCGACAGAACCTAGATTTCTCATGATACTAAGCATCTCAAAGGACAATTTATTTGATTTTGCATATGCAATAGTACGCTATAAAAGAGGAAAACACAACCATAACACTTCAGTTAAAATAGTTCTAAATGTACAGTCTGCATTGGCAGAGAGCCTGTGCCACAGGTAGTGATTAGGACTGCAAACTATACAGACGACAGAGAGAGAGGAAGAGAACTGCTCTTCTAATTCAAAACTATAAAGTCGTGCAAGACAAGATCCCATCTCTCATGAATAAGAATGTGCTGTTTACCTCAAGAAGGCTTTGAATTCCAAGGAGGAAATCAGTTCCCAAGATAAAGTCTGAAGTCCTGGAGCTGCAGTTCTTGGGCCTTAGGGAACTCTGTGTCTTAGACCCAGAGATGAATTTGTGTCGATAAGATCCACATGTCTGGGAGACCTAAGGTGCTGGGAACCATGGTTTTCCAAGTTGCATTAATAAGGCAGAGTGAAGACTGTATGGCAGAGCTGTCTAGAAGCCTGCTGTATTCTGACTGTAGTACACAAAAGCTGCAAAAAAAAAGAGTTCAAGCATGCATGCCCGCTGGCTTGGCTTCCAGTTGCCTTGGAATCATATCCCAATGCACTTGTAAATGTCTAATGGCACAAGAGACAAAGCCCCGTACAACTCCCACAGCCCTGACCACCACCACTCGCTGCTCACACGGCCTGCATATGGCACCACCATTTACTCTCCTGTGGTAGGTAGGTTCAGGTGATGGTGCCTCGTTGTGTGGCTGTGGACTTGAATCACTAGCATGTGAGACTCATCTATTGCTGATTACAACTGCAACTGGCTAAGGGCAGTACCTTCTGCAATGCCATGATGTTTAATTTAAACAGCTGGAGGCTTAAAAGAGAGTGGTCAGACGACAGCTCAGCAGCTCAGCATACCTCATCTCAGCACTCACAGCTCACCCCATACCTTTGGAGATAAAGAAAGGAATCACCCTGGGGAAAGCCGCTGGAACCCAGAAGCCAGGAAAGAAGGCTTGCAGACAGCATCATGTGGCTTCCTGGGTGACAATTAGCTGCCTTTCCTCTCAAGAACTATAATTTTTAACTAGATAAACCCCCTTTTATTAAAATTCGATCTGTCTCTGGTGTATTGAGTACTGCCAGCTTTGGCAGACTAAATCATCTCCCAACTAGACCACAAGGTTATGAGAAAGGGAATCTTGTCTTCTACTTATTCAGCTCTCCACTGCACACAATCAGTACCCAAAAGTTTGCTGTTTATTATTTTACTGACAATAGGGAGACTGAGAGAATCTGTGACACTTCTTTTGAATCCACAGGATACCAACCTAAGGGCCCCTGTTGAATGTGCTGGTAATAAGGCCTCTGTGAAGGAAAGGGGTATTCTGAAGAAAGAAGATGAACCGTTTTTAAATGTGGGGAGCTCAAAACCTAACTAAAATAAAATTTGAAAAATATAAATATGTTATATACACAAAATATACCTGAATAATAGTGATATTCAGGACTTTTTGTATAAAAACCTTTTCAAAGGGGCCCAAAGATCCTTCTACTCAACTAAAGAAGAAAAATGACACCACTTTCAGCAAGACCCAAGAGTTCTATAAATTTTTAGCAAAAGATGCAAACAAAAAAATTGTGCAAAAATTTCTCATATCAGAAAATCAGAAGCATTATCATATGATAAATATTAATGCACAAAAACTAGCCTGTGAACATCCTGGATGGTTTATAAACCACCCTCATTCCCCAAATGGCACTTCAGCAATTGCCAAAGTCCATCATTCTCTCATTTTTTAAACAAAAAGCAGACTAAGTATTATTGTTGTCAACAAGCTTATGAGTCATGCCACTCAGGCTTTATTTAGCAGAAAATAAATTATGTAAGCCTCTGGAAAAAATATATTCTTGCTGATGAAATTAAGCTTTAATGAAGATTATTTACGGTTCCTGAAAAGTAGTTCTTCCTTGCAAATTGTATTCTATAACTTGAGAAAATTTAAACCTTGCATTTATCTTGCAGCTAAAGCTGAGTCAGCATCTTTCCATCTCATAATTGGGAGAAGGAGCAGGAGGCATTTGTCCTCCCAAGACTGCGGCGAGATGAATCACTCTTAAGTGGGCTCCTCACTCCACTGCACCCTTTTTGCCAGGCACACTGAGAATTAGAAAGGCAGCTTTTCCCAGAGGGAGACACAGTGCCCAGAGGCTCCATCCACTGTGGGAGGCCAATTCACCACAGCAACCCTGGGGCTTTGCGACCCATTCAAAGGTTATACCTCGCTGCTGAGACTGTCACTCCCAGAAGGCTTCCTAAAGCAACAAATCATGTAGAAAGGACATGCTCATAAATCCAGATCAGTTTAACTGCAAGATCTTACAGCATTTGGGAACTCCTCTTCTTTAGTAGCTGGAGTTTCAAAATACTTGTCATTCACTGGCCCAGAAATTAACATGCAATATGAAGCTACTCCCTCAGTTGTCAGATAAACTCAAAGGGATAATGGAAAATCTGACTAATATCAGCAGCCCTCTTTACAGATAAAATCCTCCCTTCTATTCGGTCCCTGTTCTCCTATCACCAGCATTTTAACAAAAGTTTCTAAATGAAAGAAAGGATGAGACACAATATTGGGTCAAAGTGCTGGAAAGGCATTTGAAAGGTCATCTAGTCCAGCCCCCTGTTTCTCAATAAGTCTAAATCTCAAGTGTGACGTTTTATTTTCTTTCTAAGGTGACCTTAATGACGTTGCTTGTTTTGCTGTATTTCCCTCCTCTTCGCTATCTAGAAATTCTTTCTCCTCATCTGAATGTGTCATATTTACACTTAAATATATTTTCCTTCATTAGGTCCTCACTAGCTTCCATGCCCACATCTTCCCTAAAACTGCTATCAAAAATGGTCATTGATGGCATCCTAAGTGCCCTCCTGTACCCTGAACATACATTATATATTTGTTTCCTGTGGCTGCCTGAAGAAAGGACCACAGACTGGGTAACTTCGAACGACAGAAATTCCTCTCGCAGTTCAGGAGGCTAGAAGTCCAAATACCACGGAGTCGGCAGGGCTGTTCTCCTATGAAGGTTCTAGGGAACAATCCTTCCTTGTTCCTTCTGGCTTCTGGGAGCTGCTGGTCCTCCTCGGGGTCCCTTGTAGCCACATCACTTGGGTCTCTGCCTCTGTCGTCACACGACCACCTTCTCCCTGTGTGTGCCTCCGCGTCTTCACCTGGCCAGTCACTGTACTTAGGGTCCACCCTAATCCAGTATAACCTCATCTTAATTACTTTATGTCTGCATGACGCTATTTCCAAATAAAGTCACATCCTGAGGTCCCAGGGAGACATGAATGTTGGGGGGACCATTCAACCTGGGACACACCTTCCCCTACATTCCTTTCTGTCTCTCATCCTTTTGTTCTAACTTATCTTTCCCAGTCACCTCTTCCACCAAACTCTTTAAATGAATGGTTTGCCCTGGAATTACACAAAAATATATATATACACTGAGCGAATGCAAAGTAGGTTCTGTGCACAACTAGGATGTTATATTTTGAAAAACAGAAGGATTACTGATTTCTAATTGTATTCGAATCAGTAATTCTTGTAACGTGACAAGATGTGTACTGGTTAATCCAGAAGAACCCAGGTCAAGAAAAACAAGTAACTTGCCATTGCCAAAGCTAGCATAGATTAAACTGAATGGAAGTTTTGTTTTCACTTTCGAACTATAGTTTCACTTTCGAACTATAACTAGAGTTATGTTTTCATGGTTATTTCTGCAGATAACTGGAATATCTTTAAAAATACAGATGAGGTAAATCATCACCTATTCAATCATATTAAGTCCCTGTTTAAAACCTTTTGATGAAATCTTAGTATATGTAGAATAAAATCCAAACTCTGTATGCTAGTCTGCCAAAGCCTAAATGTTTGGCCCCTGCCTATCTTTCACATCTTCCTGGCCTTTGATGGGTACTTCAATTTATCAAAGTGGATTTAACTTCTGAAAACAGAAAAACTAGATTTTTGAAATTTGTATATGTCCACCCAGTGGAATAGTATACAGTTGTGTAAATGAATAATCTACAGCCACAGATATAGATAAATCTTAAAATATCAAATCACCAGAGAATATATTTTACAAAGTTCAACAGTAAGCAAATCTAAATATATATTGTTTAGGAGCATACTTGTGATTCCGGAGGTAAAAATAAAGGAAAGCAAGGGAGTAGGAAAACAAGAGCAAGGTGGTGGCAATTTGGAGAGCAGGGTGAGGCAGGGGTAAGAATCAGGGAGAAGCCCCAGGGAGCTTCATTTTACGTTAAGCCACATAATCTTCATGTGTATAACATGTATTCTCTTACATGCACCAAATATTTCAAAATTAAAAAAAATTTAAGATCACATTTACTGTGCCACACCACGACTGCCAACAACCAGACTGCAACTCAATTTAACACGCTCTAGAATTGGCAACAGCAAGTCACTGCTCTTTCCCAGCAGGATCCTGACCCAGGCCCTTCTGGAGTAAACACTTACATAAGTTGGTTGTTACAGGAATTACAAAGTTGAATAAAACAGTAAGTCTGCTGGTCTTTCTGTTTTCAAAATACATCATCCCAGTTTCTTAACCCCTTGCATACAGCATCTACTTTGGATTCATCTGGTGCATTTATTGGGCTTGTAATTAAGTTTGGCAGCCACTGTGTGATGGGCTATTTTCATAGGACACTGAGGTCGGTTGGTTAACTTTGCACCCTTTGCGCCACTTTATTTCTAGTTGAGTCATCAGTATGCACAGGAGCACTGGCAATCCCCAGTTTTGCCACATCATCTAAAACATTTCATCTGAAACACTCTGGGCACTTCTGACATCTGTCGGTTTGCCTATGAAGTGGCAGTGGAGATCATGCCTCTACTGTTAAAGAGCTCTCTGAAGCTCCCTGCCTGGGTTTAGATCCCAACTCCACACTCACCAACCATTTGGCCTCATGAAGAGTAGTTAACCTTTCTGTGCCTTAAAATGGGTATAACCTTTAGAACGTTATTTTTTCTCAAATCAATTGTGATGATTAGATCAGATCATACATGAAAGCACCTAGAACATTACTGCTCAATGAGGGTTAACAATAATAATAAGTGGTGGTAGTATGGAGGGAGGAGGGGAGGTTGGTACCTGAGCTGAAGCAGAGACTACAGGTTATAAGTGTGTATTGGTCAGAACCATGAACAGATACCTGTAAATATGACATTTATAAAGGCATCTCACACTACTGTGGGAACGGATGAGTCCAAAATCCATAGGACAGGCTGTGAAGCTGGCAGCTCCAATAAAGGGTGTGGATGAACTCTACAGGAGATGCATGCTGGCTAAAGAAGCAGTGAAAAAATCTCTCTTCTCCCTTAAAAACCTTCAACTGATTGGATTATCTCATAGTGGGAGGCAGGTCTTAGTTTATTGCAGATGTAATCAGCCACAAGCCACAAATGCAATCAACTGACTGATGATTTAATACACCAGCCTTCTGGTTTTTCAACCAGCCATGAAATATCCTTACAGCAATGGTGGGGTCAGTGCTTCCTGACCAGACAACTGGGCATTATCACCTGGCCAAGCTGCCACAAGCACCTAACCATCACACAGCACTAGAGCAGAAAGAAAGGCAGGAAAACTAAATTTGAGATGAAAGATCAAAACTTGGGAAAGTCTCAAAGTTTTGGTAAAGCCTGGTTGTTATGTTAGAAAAAAAGGGCTGGAGGAAAAGAGGGGATCAGCTACTAGAGAGCAATTAAGACAGAAAACAAGGTCCAAAAATAAAAAGTTCAAAATACAGGGCAGCTCAGGAACTATGGTTGAAAGAAGAGGAGGAACAGGCTTTTTCTAGAGAGAAAGAAGCTCTGAACTCTAGAATGTGCTGAAAGGAGGCTGACTAAGACTGGGATCCTGGTCATTTCAGTCTAGTAGGTTCTGGTAGGTCTCATTCCTTTACTGGAATCTTTTATGAGCATGTAAAGGACAGAGAGAAGCCAGACAGTTCAGAGCAAAATATCCAGAAAGAGAGCGCAGAGAGAAATGCTCAGAGGGGCTGAGAGACAGAGGCACTGGAATCAGAAGCTGAAAGCAACAGAACCAGGAGCCAAGAAGCAGCAAATGCCAGCCATGGCCTTCCCAAGTGACAGAGTAACCTGGAATGCCAGCAGCCTTCCTCAGAGAAGGATATCAGGTCTCCAAATCAAATGTGTTTACCCCTTTGGCACATGAAGAGGAAGTATGGAGAAGGACTTCTCTAAAATCAGAACCCAGGCAGGAACAGTGCCTTTAAAAACCAAGAAATGATATTCACGCAACATACCTGCAGGAAAGACATGTCTAAATCATGTCACTACAGAGATTTCACACTCCAAACTGAAATGTAATTATTTGCAAGAAGATTCCACTCACATGCATTAATTCACAGGACAAAGGGACCAAATGTCAGCAAATCACTTGCAGAAGTCCTCAGTGACCAGTCATCTTTTCATCAACATAAGCTGAACCATACTAGAAGTAAACCACACGAATACATCAAAGTGCTAAAGTCTTTCTGCAAAGCTCTGACCTCAGACACAGCGGAACTAACATTGGTGAGAAATCGCACAGATGCCTTCTATGTGGGAAAGCTCTCATTAGATTTTTCCACCTTAGACAACATAAAAGAACTCACATTGGAAAGATGCCCTATGAATGCAATCTATGCAGGAAAGCCTTCCTTCAATGCTCTAACCTCTGACAACATGAGAGAACTCACACTGTAGAGAAACCCTACAAATGTTATATCTATGTGGGAAAGATTTCACTCACGGTTCTTCCATCAGGTGACGTGAGAGAATGCACCATGGAAAGAAACCGTAAGAATACCATCTATATGGGAAAACCTTAATTATTTACCCCAGACAATAAGAGATTATTCAAACTGGAGAGAAACCTTATGAATGTCATCCCTGTGGGAAAGAATGCAGTTGATATTCTGACCTTAGATGGAAAGGGAACTCACAATATAAATGTTTTAAATATGGAAGAGACTCCAGCCATAGCCTTAACTATTGAACACACCAGAGAACTCGCACACTGAAGAAACACTATGTGTGTTATCAATATGGAAGTGCCTTTAGCCATCCATAATACTTGAGTTAATCTCAGGAAATTCATACGAGAGAGAATTCATCTATGCAGCAAAGGCCTTAGGAGATGGTCCAGTGATATTCCATATGAGAACTCACCATGGGAGTCTGATGGAAGTGGAGGGCGTCAACTACCACTGATGAGCAAACCAGAGAAACTGCATGTGAGAAATTCAGTATCTGTACTCAGTGTAGGAGTGCCTTTGTCATTTATCCTTTAAATAAAATGAGTGAAAACCACAGGGGTTAAAAAAAATGGGAGGGGAGAAACACACAAGGAGCGAGAGCCTGGGGACCAGCTGCCTGGAACCACCCCAGGTCATCAGTCCCATGGCTGTGCCCAGTCCCCTCCTCCCGCCACCCACACAGGAGCCCCGCTGTCCTGACCTGGGGCCGAAATACAGCCACTGTCACTGGCTCTGTTTCCCAGCCAGTCTTCAATGTTGGGGATCCTGAACTGCTCTTATATTTAGCAATAGCTCAACACAGATGACAAGGAATCGGCTCCCTAAGTTGCACCTCACACATCAACCCCACACCAGGAGGCAAAGCTTTATCGTTAGCTGTGCCACGCTCCCAAAACGTGGGAGCGTGGTGCATCCTTCTCTGTCTTTCAGGCTCACAGAGGGCATGCCGGCCCTCACGTTTCTATTTGCTTCTGCCTGATCAATCAGGCAGACTCCAGTCGCAGCGAGGAGCTCTACAAGGATGATAAGAACTGCCTCTGTGACTTAGGATTCCTCAGACTCAGACTGGCAGGCGCTGCTGCTTCTTCAGACGCATCGTCTGGGGACAGTTATCTTTACCCTGAAAGGCTGTCTCTACCTCTTCCATATATTCCCCTATGTCGAGTCCTAGAGCGCAATCATCAACCTACAGTTGTTCCTGGGGCAGCCAGGTGTATGGGGGAGGAACGTGGGTTCTGGATGGAGAGAGATGGGGATGTAGCCCCGAGCAGATGCTCATGAGCTTGTGACTTCAGCTGAGGTACTCTAACCCTCTGAGTCAGTTTTCTCAGCTATAGGATAAGAAGGATAATCCCCTCCCAGGGCTGCTGTGATGTTGCCTGAAATAATGCAGATAAAAGGTTTAAAAGAGCAGTTGGCACTTTAGGCACCAATAAATGTTAGTTCTTTCCCTCTGTTTCCTCCCCCTTCCCCTCTGCTGGAAGACAGTCTCAAGGACTTCTGAAGGTATTTCTACTCTCCTACATTTAAAGAATTTCCTAGGGGATCATGAGTAGAATTGAAGACCAGTTACTAAATTTCTTGCTAAATCTTCCAGCTTGGCTCATAAAAATATAATGAGAAAGACTGAGTTAAATGCAATGTGATTAACCTTATCAGCAGACAGCAGTTTTGCTGAATCTTTGTCCAACAAGCTTTAAGAGTATGTCTCCTAATTATTTGAAATAAAACATTTCTGGACATGAGTGAAAGCAATGTAGAAATCCCAATATTATTTCTGTTTCTCTGGCACCAGCAATAAGGCAGAGATAAAATTTGCTTATCAAGACATTGTTGAAAAATAATAACAAGGATATGTTCTGAAAGATATCAAACATAACTATTACAGTTCAGGCAGGATGGTACTGGCACAAAGACAGACAAATTTAGCAGAATATTTAGAACTCAGAAACAGACATACAACAAAGACGGCAATGAGCTAAGATGAACTAGTCAATAAACAGTAGTATGACAATAGTTTATATATATTTTTTAATGATATTGGATATCTTACACCATACAGTAAGCAGAAATAAAAATTCTGGGTGTAGTAAGAACCTAAAGGTTGAAAGCAAAACCTTTGACATTTTTTTCAGAAGGAATATCAATATGTCCTTGGAGTAGGGAAGAATTTCTTAAAGCAAAAACTGGAAAGTCTCTAACTATAACCAAAAAAATAGTCAAATTCCCCTATAGTAAGAATTAAGAATGCCTGTTCACCAAAGGACTCCAGAGGATAAAAGTGAAAAGTCAAAAACTGGAAGACGATGTTTGTGGTACATTTCACTGACAAAGAACGGCCATCCAGAATATATAAGAAATGGCAACCCAATCAACAGATGAAAAGTAGAAAGATAAATAGCCAATAGCCATCTGAAAAGATATTCAACCTCTATGAGTCAGCAAAATGCTTATTAAATTACACTGGGATTTCATTTTATAACCCACATATTGGCAAAAAGTAAAGTCTAGTAATATCAAGTATGACAAAAATGGGAACAACCATAATTCATATTCATCACTGATGAGATTATATATTAGCGATTTGGCAGTGTCTTGTGATATAATATATATTTGTCACCCTAAAAAACATATTTTTTCCTATATAAATATCTTATATACATTTCTTTGAAACCTCTGGGAAACAATCTAGCATTATCTTGTAAATATGAACATGCCCATACCCTACAACCCAGTAATCTCTCCATATCCTAGAGAAAGTCTTGCACATATACATAAAAAGTCACATGCAGGAATATTTATATTAGCATTGATTTTAAAAGAAAAAAAGATGCAATCTAATGACTATCAAAAGTGGTTTGTATAAATACACTGCTAAGCATTTACAAAATTAATTGCTTTACACTTGTGAAAATAAATGATCTATAGCTACAAGTCTAAAGGGGATCAACCTTAGAAACATAATAGTAAGTGAAAATAGTAAGATGCAAAGGACTACATACCTTAATTCCATGAAATCATTTTTTAAGTTCAAAAACAAGCAAGTAATATATGCATATGTAGTTTAAAACCACAAAGGAATGAGAAAAAAATTGAGAATAGGGATTATCTCTTGGAAGCAAGAATTGGGATCTGGAAAAAATTGGGATCTACCAAAGTTGGTAATGTTCCTTGAATTGGATAGTGCGTTCATCTGTTTTCAATTTATTATTGACTTTCACAATTTACATATGTCTAACATTATTTTAAGTATCTAAAATTTCAGTGTCCAAACAATTTTAATATCAAATTTGCTATGTCGCAAAATGTCCTAAAATCATAGTGTAAGTTGGCTTTGTTGTGTCATGGCAAATCCAGAAAGACCCAGGAGGCAAGGATGCTGCCAGCAAAACAGAGCGACAAAATACTCTAACAGTTGTGGGGTTGATAAAGAGAGTAATACTTTCAGGGATCACATATCATATACTAAATACTACCTTTTTCTTTACAAAAAGATCTAGTTATTCTATTTATGAAAGCACTCAGCAAATATCATGATATTATTTCCTCCTCCATAATTAAACAGAACACACGTCTCTTTCCAATATTAACTTTTTCAGATAAACAGTTTTGCTGAAATACTGTGTTCTTGAACCTTCTATTACTCTTTCATGCAAACTTAGAGAACGTCTTCACCAGACACACAGCAGTAAAATGCAAACAAAGGCTTTCCTACCAATTGCATCAAATAAAGTACCAATACTGTCATCAATATTGGGATCTGTAGATCCCACGCAAAACATTAGTACCTGCATTGTGGGGATTTTTACTTACTCTTCTTAAAAGTGTAGTTTCCCTAAGTAGAGAAAGTATTGACACTCTGATCACAAACGCAGGGAAGCCAAAGAAAATGATAAAGTTCATGTATTAATATCACAAAACCTGAGATATTAAAGTCTTTTAATACCAAGATTTCTAAGTCAAAACAGTGATTTACTTATTCAAAGTATAATCAGTGTAACTAAATTCCAGAACCCAACAGAATGCCCTTTTGGCCATTTTTGCAATTTTGTAATACAACCATAAGCATTAATATATGATAGTGTATTTTAAAATACAATAGAAACCACTGCTAATTATATGACAAAATTATCGCAGAAAAATCTACAGTGTGAATAAGAGTAAGATAACATTTGCATTTGTCTTGAATTAGCAGGGAATTATTGTGATTTTAAAGTCAATGTTCTCGGGCGGACCATGGTGGCTCAGGAGGCAAGAACGCTTGCCTGCCATGCCAGAGGACCCGGGTTCGATTCCCGGTGCCTGCCCATGTAAAAATAAAAAAAATAATTTAAAAAATTAAAGTCAGTGTTCTCACCAATCAGATCTGCAATGTGTATAACACTGACTGAGGCCATACAAAAGTACATTGTCTCCTCTGCAGCTTCACAAATTACAGCTGTCGATATAATAAAAGTTCCTTCTCTCTTAAAGTAAGAAATACCAGAATGAGGCCAGGGCTAGCTTAGAGACCTGTCTTGGCTGGAACTGTCTTATCAGGGCATTCAGCTTCAAATCAGAGACGTCTTTAGCTCCAAAGCCATTCAAGAATTATACATAAGAATCATGCTTTATATCCCAAAACAGTTCACAGTAATGATTCAATCTCTGCTAAAACAATTACAACACAAACAAATTTCATTTATATTATATATGCACGAATTCACATGCAAGCAAGGATATATGTGTGTAGCTATATATGCAAATAAATACAATGGAAAAAGTTTCCAATATGGGTGTATGGGCATGACTCTCAAGTAATACTAAATGTTCTACAAGCCAAAAAAAGAAAATAAATCTGAAACACTTGCAGAAAACTGGCATCTAAAACATTAGGTTCCAGAGCAACCATTTCAGATATTTTAAGATACACCATAAGGAAAATAAGAGGAGAAATTATTTCTGAAAAGTACATTCAAGAGCTACAGCATATAATTAAGGTGCCCTAAGGGGACACGACCCAGATTGATGTCATCTGTAGAGATTGTTCGGTACATAACATATCTATAAAATGTAATGCAAATGAGACATAACATCTTTAAAATAAGTGGAAAAATATGATCTTTCAGATTAAGAGTATTATAAAATTTGCATATGGAAGTGCTAAGCCTAAGCAAGATTCATCTGGAAGTTATACATTATTAAGAAGACTAAGGCTTTACAATCATAAAGGCCGATTCATGACCATACACTAAAAATCTGGGGAAAAAATATTTGTTAGGAATTTTCACAAATAAAAAAACTTAACAGTCTTTTTTAACCTTCGTTAAATCAGTGACCTGTTTTCTTGACTGTGTAGCCTGTCATGTAGATCAGCTTTTCCTCACTGGTAATCAAAATGCTTTACACGTATTACTTAATTTCAATTTGCAGCCTTGTTGGCACATTTATAAGAGCAGAGTCCAAAAGAGATCAATCGTGATGTTACTCCTAAATGTTTAACACAAAAATTAAGTGTATTCCCCACACCCAGCTGACTGCTATTTGAAATAGTACTAGGTATATTAGAGCATGAGACTGGCAAGATTTAGATTAGTTTGGGGGAAAAACAGAAAACGAAATTGGCAATTGCAACTCAGAGGAAGGCAGAAGAGGGAGGTGGACTTCAGGCAGCACAGTGAGTCCGGGAGGGCTTCCTGGAGGTAGTGGTAGCCCAGTTGAAAATCTGGCAAATAGGATTTAGCCAGATGAAAAGCCAGGCTGTTGGTTTGGCGGGAGGAGGGTATCAGGGTGAATAGTAGGAGTGGAAAGGTTCATAACATGCAAAAGCTCAACAACAAGAGAGAGTAGGTGCATTAGAGGAAATCAAAGTCAGTACCAAAGAAGCCTAGCTTAAGAGGAAGCAGCTTAAGATGGTGTCTTAGAGCGAAGCAGACCCCAGATCATGTGAGGTGTAATAAGCCAGGTTGATATTAATAAGAACATACTGTTGGTTGACTATTTATTTAATATTGCCACAAAGCTAAGCACAGAATAAAAGTCAAGACACTTAAAAGTCCTGAACCGCACTGACGTCTTATACATGTGCCACCCTCCAACCTCATTAAATACCTTCGACTTAAATATCAAACTAGATTGAATGAAAATTAAGCATTTTCCTTTTCTTCTTCATAATGTTAAATGCTCTACCATAATCAAGTATCCTTGGAAATCTCTCTTCTAAATTAAGTAAAATTAACTATGCTAATCTTTTATCATGAAGGTCAAACTCCCTTTTAATGATCCTGTCCAATTTTCCAACACCGACACAGCAATTAAGAATCATCACAAACATGCATAAAAACTTCATGTGCGCATGCACAGAAAAGTATTAGCAGTATGTGCAATGTATGTCCCAGCCCTTCTAGGTGGAAAACAAAGACCTTCACCTGACCCAGCTACCCTTGCCAGCAACTCTGCTCAGCTGATCTTCAGTCTGTCTTCTCAAAGAAGAAATGTAATAATGCCAATAGCTAACAACTGTGGAGAGCTGACTCTGGGCAGGCAGTTCCTCTGGGCCCTTCACACGGCTCTCCTCCAATCCTCATCACAACCCACTGGGATGAGCTATGACTATCCTCCTTTGGCAAAGAAATTAAAGTTTGGAGAGAGTAAACAATTTGCCCGAGGCACACAGTTTGTAAGCATCAGTGTCAGGACTCAACCCAATTGTCTTCAGTTCCACACACCAGTTGGAGCAGTTAGCTTTGAAGCAAAGGCACACATACAAAAAATGTGCTGATACTGACTCTTTTTTTACTCTCAGAGCCCCCTCTTCCCCTGCACAGATGCACTCAGTCTCTGTACAAGAATCTGGAGAGTCTACTTGGATCTAGAGCATCCAAATCAAGCACCTGGTTTCAAATTAACCTTTTGAAACCTCTTTTTAACTCATCTGATAATCCAGGTCAATATTCGGTGAATGATAATAATAATAACCTTAAAAGAGTTATTATGAGGATTAAATTAATGAAATGATTATTTTGATACCCAACGATTGGCAAACATCTCACATTAGGAGTACTGCCGTCAGCATTCGAAATGCAGGTTCTGGAATTCGATATTGCAAGTATTAAAACACAACAGAGGCTCTAAATCCATCGATCACTCTGTACAAATGGCATGGCAGAATGCAAAGGACTGCCCCAGAATCGGGAAAGTTCAGGTCCCAACCCTGACTGCAAACAGCCTGGGAGCCTCTTATGAATACGATCTGGTCATATTCACCACTAGGCAATGCTGGTCATTTCTTCCAGTTCCAACGTTCTACACACTTTAAAGTGAGTCTTTAAAGAAAATAAGTGAACAAAATTCTGAAGCACCCTAGGGTGAAAGAAAAATTTGATAAATTTCTGAAAATATTTTCTTGCCCTTCTCATCTCTTTATTCTTCCTGCTAATAAAAGCATGCTATTTTGTTGTTTGGCTTTGTGAGACGTTCTGCTCATTGGAGCATTAGCTTCCTCTTTTAAAAAATCATAACAAGGCATTTAAAATTAAAGATAACAGTTATACCGTTATCGGCCTCTCTGTTTCTTCTGCACAGTGTACTGTGAGCTAGGCGACACTAATTTTTTATAATCTCACCTCTGACCTCTTAAATAATGCTTCTCCCAGGTGGTAAACAGTCTGTGTATTGTTTCCTTGATGGAAACTAGGTTAATGACAGAAAATTCTCCGTCTGGATCAACACCTGGGAAGCGTCATGAGTTTCACCTACCCAACAGCAAATGAAATTCAAGATCTAGTGAAAAAGCCACTGGTGAAATTCACTTTTTATGACCATACAGAGATTGGTTAAGGAGGAAGAAGATCTCCATGATAGAAAGAATTAAACAGTGAGTTAATTATGCCTGGAGTGTAAATAGTGGGACTGGAGATCATTTAAGCCAGAGACCCTGCTTCGCTTGCTCTTCCCCAAGATCTATGTACTTTTACTGGCAAAACCAAGGTGACCTGCTGTTTAAGAGACCCCAATGTTAAGTCAAATAGGTCCAAAGTCCAGGAAACACACTGACAGGAGTAAAAGCGCTTTTAACTTCTTGGGGCACAAAGCAGACAAACTCATGAGTAAAAGCATTGGTATTCCAGCTAAGAAACTATGTCTACATCTGCATAGAGCTCTGTGATCTTCAGCCTGTTTGGGAAGCAAAAGCATAACATTATACAGATTTTTGCAGTGCAAAAATCTGAAGCAGTGAGGCAAGTACAAATGCCTATAACATGGCCTTTTTCTAAACCAGTGCACTGCATAATTAGAGAAACTGATGAAAACATGCTTTCAATAATAAGTTCCAAAAGAGTCACAGATCTCTACTCATCCCTAGATAATATCTTATGATATTTTGATAATGTAAGTGGCTAATAGCCAAAATATCAATAGACAGGTTACATATGACTCCGTGCTGCAAGGGTTTCTAACAAGTAATGAGAAATGAGCATCTGGAAGTGAGATAAAATAAATTGTAGGCATTCTGATGTAGCTATTTATATCTACTCTTGAATTTTCTCTGGAGGTGTTCATCAACAGGATAGGCCCAGTGAGTTACAGGTATATGGCCAGCAGAGTTTAAAATGAGACAGTCCTTCAACTGCACAAACATGCCCTGCTACTCACCGGGAAACGACTTCATACCAAAAACTTGGTCTGTAACTGATCATTAAAGCAGAGTATTTTAAAACTTCATTTTCTTAACAGGGGAATCTATTTTCAAGAAAAGTGCACTCATGTGGGCTAGCTCTCCTCTTTACCGTACGCAGTCTACCTTCTGGAACTTCCAAGAAATCCAAGAACTATTTAGAACGCAGATTGAAAACCACCGGTGCCAGACATTCACTCACTCCTACTCTTACACCCACACCAACTCCTACGCACACATAATACATACCCCATTTTCTGGAACTACTTTTAAGCTTAAGCAGGGGCTATGTTCTCCATAAGCTACGTCTTCAACCAGATCAACCTCTGACCATCAGTCCTTCTCAACGCTGTTTTTAGAAAATTTCCTATATCCACTGGCAATGACCCCTTCTGTTTCTCAAATTCCTTCTCGTATCCTTTCAAAGCACTTTAACAAATACTTATGGGAACGATTTTTTTTTTAAGCAGGCTTATTTTAAGGGTGAAATGAAATGAATTGCAAACTTTTATAAACTACAAAGCAGTTTCTCTTTTAGTGACATAATAATTATCCCACTGGTCTTCTGTTAGCCACTGGCATTTCCCAGACCACCTGGCCGAGACTGATGAGAGTTACTGTTCTAAGTGTGACAGGTCAAATCTTCATGCCAAGCCCCCTTTCCATGCCTCTCCACCATGCACAGAGCATACACTGCTGCCATGAAGCCCTCAGACAGGTCTCAAGGCCCGGCAATAGCTGCCTCCTGCTTTGATAGCACTTCCCTTAGACCCTTCTTAGGTGGCTCTTCTCATCATTCCTGACTCATCCCAAATGGCACACTCAGAAAAGAAAAACTGATTCAACCTATCACGTTGCTTTCTTTCCCATTATGGTGTTTCTCCCCCTCAAAATATTTTATCTCTGTCTGCAATTGTCTCTTTTATTTATTATTGTCCTACTCCCTTCACTTTGCAAGGTAAGCTTCAAGGAAGAAAGGAGTTTGACTATTTTGGTCAGCCATAACTCCCCAGAACCTAGAATAATGACTTTACCCAATAAGCGCTCAATAGTGAGTGGATAAAGGGTACAACAAAGATGTCTAAACTATAGCTGAATCAGTATTATTAAACAGCTAATTTTAGAGGAATTTTTAAATATAAAGTTTTATGTGTTAACTAACAGGTCCTAAAAGGTAGGATTTTAAGTGGTACTCCTTAGAATTTTCACTAAAAAACCTAACATTCCTATAGTGTGGTATAGTATGTTAATTATACATACAACAAAAAACAATTTAAGTATAAATGGTACAATTATTTCTAGCGCTTCAAGCAGATCTGCTTTATCATTTGTTTGTTTAAAATATTTCAATTATATTAGGTATTTAGAAGTGTGGAAGTAAAATTTCAGTTATCTTTATTTGTAAAACCTGGCAAGAAATTAAAAGTGCATTTCACCTGGTAAAAAGGAAATCACAGGCAGGCGCCCATTCATATTAAAAGTTAAAACAAAAACTGATTTTTTTGATGTTTGGGAGGAAAATAAATTAGAGTATGATCAGATGACACTTAGAAAACAATGACTACATGTTCACAGTAACAAGAATTTAATAATTTACTACTCCATGCAATCCTAGACATCTTGTGTTACAGTCAAAAGATAAAAGAAATCACCATGACATGTCAAATGTATTCAAAGTTTCCTCTTCTAATTATGGAAGAACCAAAGATGAAAACAAAACAAAATGCCATGAAAGAAAATAGTTCAAGTGGACTATTCAGAAACTCTGTTCTTTTGGTTAACTAAAGAAGGTATAAAACAGAAACAGAGAAATCAGTGTATTGTCTCAAATGGGATGGACCTCACAGGAAGAATTGGAAATATTCATATTCATACTACATTTTAACCAGCATTCTAAAGTACTGAAAGGAAAACTGCTTCTGACCACCAAATTAAGTCTAGAGTATTTAATATATGAAAGCAGGGCATAACCAACCGAAGCCAGCTCTTGTTTTTCACACTGGCATACAAAATTAGCAGAAAAAGAGATGAGCGAAATCTAAAAATATTAAATTAGTTTATCCCAAAAAACTTTCATTGAAACTATAGTTAAAGCACATAATTTTCTTCATCTCCATCCTCAGAATGCCCTGTCACTCTTCTCCAAGAGAAGCCGGGGAAGGGAGGATGTGAAGAAGAGATGACACAGAGCAGCAGAAGCCTTGGAAATCCATCAACTTGATTATCCAGACAATTACGAAGATACTTTTTTAATCATCTCTTAAGAAATAATAGACTCGATCGTTAACGCGCAGAGAGAGGTATGAGAAGACAGATAACACCGATCAAAGCCATTACCACCAAATAAATGACCCAGAGGGAAATCTTGACATCGAAAGTGCTAATATCAAATTCTTAAGCCAGTCTCTTTCTCCCTGCATCGAAGATCAAGCCCATTTTTCTTAAAGCTTCCTCCGTTTCTACCAAACGTTTGACAAGTAACACCCAGGAATCTGAGTCGGGCATTCCTGGCACAGAGTATGACTGACATTCCACCTCTGCCCGGAGCTGGCCAGGCCTGCCTCCCACTCAGGATCGACACAGTGTTGACAGGTGAGCTGCGAGAAATGCAAGGCCCTTTCCAAGACATTGTGCGGCCACAGTTTCTCACCATGCCCCCTTCTGCATCCCCACCCCCAGTATTATTGCTTTCCTGAGATCAGTCTCCTAGTCAGTCAGTTTCCCTTTGGCTGGGTGGGTACCCAGGAAAAGAAGGAATGCTTGTTCTGCTTTGGGCTTTGTTTCTGTAAGAGAAGGGAAGTCAGCTGATTCCTAGAATTTCCATCGTCTCCTCCTTATATGTTAACTTGTTAAAAACTTTATTCCCTTAATGTAGCCACAGAACTGCCACTTACTCTATTATTTAGGGAAACGACAGATTGCACGGCTTACCCCTCTGCCTTACAGACAGGAATGATCATGTTAGCATATTTACTAAGGCAGGAAGTCACTGCAAATGAAAGGATGTCTTCACCATCACTCCAAGAGTTGTTACTCGGCAAAACTGCCCGCACCAGGGGCAAACTGCTGAACAGTTCTTTGTAGCTCTCAGGAAAGCTGGATGTGACTCTAGCCAGTATGCAGAATTTTTATTTGAAGGTAAGAAATTCTGAATGTTCACATATTTTTCTAGTGCCTGTCCATTTGATGGCAATAATCATTCTTCTCCCTCCAGCTCCCCAGACTGGGAACCAACCCTTGGAAATCTCCAAGAGGACAGATTCCTAAAGACGCCAGCAGGATTCACTAAGAATGCCACTGCAGATATCTGCAGTCCGTTTCATCAAATATTCAACAAAGCACTGCTCTCAAAATCAGCATAGCTTTCAAAATCAAATTTAAAAGCTGTGGTCCCAGCTTTTTTGAACCATCTTAGAATGCTAAGTGTTAATAGCCAATCTGCAGTGAAGAGGTTGTTTATTTTCTGTTTTCCAGCTTATTTGTTGCTTCATTGTTTTCCAGCATATTTTTGTGCAAACCTAAACAAAAGCATTTAACTTCATCTTGCAATTTAATGTCAAGCATCCTCTCTGGTGATGACTGGTTTTCTTGTTAAATCTTTCTGTACAGAGATTGAACCTGAAACCCTAGAACCTAACAAGTAAACCTTGATGTTTTTATTTTCTCATCTCTAAACCAGTTTGAGGTGGCAAATGTTCTAAGCTGAATGAGACCTCTGCTGCAGTATAACTTATTACTAGAATTACAAATGTTCCATTTTGCCCAACTGCCAACATCAAATTTGGGTGTTCCAGAGAACTGTTTTGTCTTAAATATTCATCATATCACTCAAGGACGTAATATGTCTACAGAATAAAATGCATTTTATATTTTACCTGCTTTTCAACAACTAACTCTGTTGACTGCATGCATTGCAAAATATATACCTAATTTCACTTACTTTAGAGGAATTTCACACTAAAAAGGTTCTCCAAGTAATTTTTAAATCTGGGCTACAGCCCTGGGAGATTTTGGTCTAAATTTCATCGTAAACAGTAGCAAAACACAAATTTCAAAACACCCGACCAAGTGTACAAACATTTCATATGCATCATAAAACAAAATGCTTAATTGGCTCATCTCTGTTCCCCCAAACACACTCATGCAGAAAGAATCTGTTATGTTGCTGGTATTATCTGATATTATTTCCAAAAGACTGCTAACAAGGAATAGAGTAGTTGGCAAAACGCTCAGGTGTCGTAGGTCAGAAGAAACTCGGTCCCTAAGAAGCTAAGTCCCCAGTTCATTTTCCAGCGGGAGCCTACAGGGAATCAGCCACATAGACACCCGTGATGAACAATGAAGGGGAGTTATCAAATCAGAACCTTAAGTTTATTCCTCAGTTTCTTGTGCGCTTTCTGAATTTGAGTCACAAGTGTGGCTGACTCCAGGACACTTGATGAAATTAAATTTCTGATCGTGCAAGGAAGGGAGCCAGCCACCATCAGCTTCCCCAGGGTACAGGCACTTTGTGGGGCCTGGGTGGGCAGTCACACTCCTGAGCCAGCCTCTCTGCTCTTAGCTCACCCCCTGCATGTGGTGTGTGCACAGAGGGGTTCGAAAGCCACGTGGCTGGCACTCAGACCAAATTCTAGATCTGTCAACTGACAATCAAATCTCTATAGTAAAACTAACATACTCGGGAGCGAACAAAAAGCATACATTCCAACTCTCTGTTTTGTCTCCACTTTTTAAAAGGAAAAACCAATGAGCTAACCAACACTTTTACATGTACTTTGAAAACTGAGTTTCCTCAAGTAAACAGTATTTATAAAGAGAAAGGGAAAAAAATCTTTCCAAGAATTATTTATTTAAACCTTTAAAAATGCAGGCACTGATGTATGCATCAACATAATAAAAATGCAGACATAAGACATTCAGATATCACTCATCAGTAACTTATGAGAAAATGCTAATGATTGAATCACGGGATGTCACATTTCTGAGGTGGATAAAAAGGAGGAACCACTGGTTAACACTGTACTTAGGCATTAAAAGTATTTGAGAGGTCACTGGTGATTCCCAAAATTTGCTATTGGTGGAGAGCTGTTATGGGTTGTGTATTTCAATTCAGCATGAAAAGCAAACACAATAGTATGTGTTGCTGTTCAAACTCTGTCTCTTTTAAGTACTGAGTAAATAATAGCCACAATATCCTATACCTGGATTTTCCTCTAAATAAAGGAGATGGTACATTTCTGACTGACTCGTTTCTACTGAAGCAGCAGTTGTAGAAATCAGTACCTTTTATGCCTGTCATAGATGAAGGCGCTTTCCCTCAGAACTTCTAAGACCACTCAGTAGCCACACTTTAGTAATGGCCAGATTAGACTACTGGAGAAAACTAACTCTATTTCCAAAAGGTGTTTACACAAGGAGATATTCATTGCAGTTTTTATTCTTACTGATCTAACATTATCCTATTGAAACAATTTCCCTACATGACACGGCAAGTACTCTTTTCCTTCTCATAATCCTCTTGCCCTCATTTAGAAGAGTCCTAGAGTCACACTAGGCACACAATTTCCTTTTGAATAGTTAAGTGAATAAAAAGGGTATTTAGAAATTTTAGCTGATGCTGTGAAGATAAAATTAACTGTCTTGAATTCATTATTTTCTATTGATGTTCTAAGCCTGAAGCCTTTGGGATGGCAACTTTTTGTCAAATTAAGTACCTTAAAGTTTGAAAACTAAAGGAGCTCTGCAAAGTACAGATTAGAAGAGAGGTTCTCAACCTGTGATCTGAGAGCCCTGGGGGTCCCTCATACTCTTCCAGGGGATCCCCAAGTTTCTCTCTTTCCACTCTCCAATTCTGAGAGGCTATATTTTCTTCATATACGTCAACGAAAGTAACATATTGGAACAGATTGACTATAGCAGCAGATATGAGAATCCAGTTGTGTTCTACTAGGCCAAACTTTAGACGTTTACAAAAATGTAAACCAATGCCAATCTCTTCATTAAATTGTAGTTTTATAAAAATATTATTTATGTGAACATGTGGTGGGTTTGTTACTGATGCTTTAAATGAATTAATAATAAAGTTTTACTGTTCTTAGTTTTAATTTCTCAACCAGTAAATATTTGTAGATAGAATACACATAAGCAAAAGAAACAATTTCAAGGACTTTTAAAAAGTTCTTTCTTTGTGAGGTTATAGGTTTTTGAAATGACAAACTTTTATACTACACTTTTGTTATCCAAGTCTCAAACACAGCTGTGACAGTCAGGTCCATGTGTCAACTTAGCCACGTGGTGGTGCCTGTTTGGCTGAGCAAGCGTTAGCCTGTCTGTTGCTATGAGGACATTTCATGGACTTAAATCATGACCATACTGGCTGCATGTGCAGCTGATTGCATTTGCAAGTGTCTTCTGCAATGAGTGATGCTTAATCTAATCACCAGAAGGCTTTTAAGGAGGACTCAGAAGAGACAGTTCCTCTTCCTGCTTCAGCCAACCAGCCTCTCCTGAGAGTTCGCTGGAGCTGCCAGCTCAAAGCCTGCCCTACAGATCTCGGACTTATATGGAAACAATATTCATGTATATATAACAGACAATTTTTGGCCACGAGATGTTTGGGCAATCTAAATTCACCTAAATTTAAAAACCCACATTTTGGATAGCACAGTAAAACCATCCCTGGAACAGAGTAAGGTGCTCAACAAGTATTTGCTAAACAAAAGAAAAAAATTTAATTGCCTTCTTTATTAGAGTGAAAAGAACATGCTATTTTAAAAAAATGGATAGTTCAGCTGTTTTACTAGTTTCTATTATTTACTTTATTGTTTTATACATCTCTGTCCAGGGCAGCAATGGTGGCACAATGGCAGAATTCTCACCTGCCAAGCTGGAGACCCGGGTTCGATTCCCAGTGCCTGCCCGAGCGAAAAACAAACATCTCTGTCCAACTGTGAGCTTCTTCTGTGAATGTGCTGTCTTTTTCATTACTCTATCACCAATGTCCAGTGCCTATTTTTATATTAAAAAAGAAAAACCTGATTAACACATATATTTGTATGTACTTGTGACGGGATAAACCTATGAAAAGATGTTAAAGATATCCCAAAAAGACCACTCCTCTATCATGCAACGGAAGAGATTCATGTGTAATTTCTTATTTGAAAATATTGTGTGGGTATTTATAAGAGAAAATGTCTAATAAGTCTACATTTTACTTTGCAATTAAACCATGTAGACTATTCTTGGTGTCCACATTTTTATTAAAACTGTTGTATTTATCGATGAACTGAAAAATCTCCCAGTTGATATTATCAAGTACTTCCTATATTTAAACTCATTAACCCTCCATGCACATTGTTTCTTTTTCTTTTATTTATTTTTTTCAGAATTACGTTAACAGTGATTACGGGTATGTGTGATATAGTATAAAAGGTGCAAATCCAAAAAGTAATTGAAATTGTCTGGAATTATCTTTTTAAAAGTATGCTCCAAATACATCTTGTTTATAAAACAAAGTATAAAACTCATAATATATACTATAATCCCACCTTCATCTAGCTACAGATGATTTTCAGAATGCTTAAATGTTTCTTTTTATCCATGACATCTGCATGCATTCTATCAGGAACACACAGTCCACAGTTCAGACAAATGATTCCTAATCTACAAGTATCAGTCCCCTAATTGAGTACTCCATCCAATGTATTATTTTGTTACTTACTAAGCAAGTTTAAATTAAATAATTTCTTAAATTCCTATAAAGGAAACAACTGCAAAGGACAATAAAACTCTACTATACAAAAATTCCATCATGGATCTAACATGCAGGAATGGGAATAAATCCTGGTGGAGCCTTTCTATGCTTCTAAGGTATAAGTAAATAAGGTATAAGCATAAACTATCATGGCTTAGAATTAAGTTTCAAAGAGTAATTCATTTATTGACTCTCAGAATCAATTATTAGTTTATTAGTTTTGTTTTTTAACCAACTACTAGGAAAAAAAAAAAGTCCAAGTTTAAACCAATCATTCCGAGCCTATAAAACCTCACCTTCCAGAGAAGAGTTATACAGTTCAATGAGAGGTTGTCAGCAGACATTCAGTAAAATGGACAACTCAATTAACAACAGGACAAATGTACATTCAGACATTTGGAGCTTCACTGTCGTTTTTTAAAAAAAGAAAAATATCATGGACATTTGCTCCGAGTCCAAAAGAAGGACTCAAATATCAGAAAAAAACTGAATTTCATTATCTTTTAGGATGTCAAAATTTGAACAATATAGTAGAAAAAAAGCATTATTTGGTACTATTGACCAATGAAATTTAAGAAACTGCAAACTACGTTAGAGAAATAAGGGGAAAAAATGTCACTGAAGTCCATAACTAAACTGTTGACATATCAACATCATTGAAAAAAATTGGTCTAAAATTGACAATTCTTTGTTTCCAAAATTTATTATCAATGTTTATATTCCAGATCCTAATGAAATTAATATGAATAAAACTTATAAGCTTATAAACTTTATAACTGAACTGCTTTAAACCAACATAAGGTATTCTTCTTCAATGTTAGAATTAATTCACAGTATCTGTTGTTTATATAGTATATGTTTGTCAAATACTGATAATTAGGTAATTCAGGAATCAAATAAGAGTATTCTATTAGGACATCCTATTAATAGTTCCATTAATAAGGCAAAGTCCCTGATCTCAAATTACAATCTGGAAGGAAAAATAAGAAATAAACAAATTAGAAGCAATTCGTAAATAACATAAAATGACCAAAAAAAATTAAGTTTCCAATTGCATGGTAACAGTCTCATAAAACCCTGTTTTATTGGAAATGATTTCATTGAGAAGATGGTGATTCATATGAGCCTTAAAAGATCACTCAGACCTGTATGTTTTGTTCCTCTAAAAGACGGAAAATTTCTCAAAGGATCAATTTAGCCTAAGTTCTTTATATCCCTCTGATCCCCAGTACACTGCTGTACTCACTGAAATAATTATTTACTGAACTAAATCACCACTGCCCGAAAAATATAAGTGCATTTTCCATCAATATAACACGGAGCCCCTATTACTATCACTAAATCCATGCCTCCATTTCCCCACATTCCACAAAACTCTCCAATCTCCTTGAACACCCCTTCCTCCTTAGATGCAGAGCCCATACGCTCTGCCCTGGACCGAATGTCCTGGACTAAGTATGCCTATCTATGAATTAGTATGCTGCTCTATGCTAGCTTTTACCAAGCCCTTCTACAGCCAGGGGACAACATGGACTACTCTTTTGTGTGTGAACAAGATGCTCTCGGCCAGATTACATCAAGTCTAAACAAAAGGGCTTATTAGCCACCATTTGCACTTCACATGAATTCATCAAAGCTCTTAGGTACATGGAACCAGATCCATTCTCCATTCATTGGCCATTCTTTGTGCCATAACTGCCTTGTGCTGAACATGATGCTTAGTACTGAGTAGCAAAAGTGAACACGGTTCTTGCCCTAAAGGAGCTCACAGACTATTAACTGTTCACCAAAACCAGCACAAGAACATTTTGGACAAAAGACACACCATATCAAAGTGCTAAAAGCTGAAAGTGGGAAAAGTAAAGTCCAGTCATTTTTAGGAATAAGAGGAGAAGTAAATGGGAATGAGAAAGGAAAAATAAGGAGAGCAAAATTGCCTGATCTGGCTAGATACATCTCTAAAGAGAAAAAAAAGGTGCAAATTTCCTCCTCAAACATCACAGAGAAGGAATATATGAAAAGGATAAAATGTGGAAGTGAGCCACATTTTCATTTTTCTTAAGAATATATATACTCTACTTTCTTGCCTTTGGATGTTTATTCATCTCGTTCTTTCTCCTTGTTCTAGTTTGCTAGCTGCCGGAACGCAATATACCAGAAACGGAATGGCTTTCAAAAGGGGGAATTTAATGACTTGCTAGTTTACAGTTCTAACGCCAAGAAAATGTCCCAATCAAAACAAGTTTATAAAAATGTCCAATCAAATGCATCCATCCAGGGAAAGATACCTTGGTTCAGGGACGGCCGATGAAGTTCAGAGTTTCTCTCTCAAGTGAGAAAGCACATGGCGAACACAGGGCTTCTCTCTCAGCTGGAAGGACACATGGTGAACATGGTGTCATCTGCTAGTTTCTTCTCCCCTGGCTTCCGGTTTCATGACGCTCCCTGGGAGGCATTTTCCTTCTTGATCTCCATAAATCGCTGGCTCGTGAACTCTCTGCTTTGTGGTGCTGCAGCATTCTCTGCTCTCTCCGAATCTCCTTCATTCTCCAAAATGTTTCCTCTTTTATAGGACTCCAGTAAACCAATCAAGACCCACCCAAATGGGTGGAGACACGTCATCACCTAATCCAGTTTACAACCACTCTTGACTAAATCACATCATCCAGGGAGATGATCAGATTACAGTTTCAAACATCAGCATTGAATGGGGATTATTCTACCTCTATGAAATGGGATTTTGATTAAAACACGGCTTTTCTAGGGGACACACATCCTTTCAAACCAGCACACTCCTCAATGCCCTTCCCTTTATCTGCACAAGTACAGTCTTCCCATCATTCAACTCATATGAAGGCAAAACACTCCTTGGTTCCCACAGCTAGAAGTAATCTCATCCTAAACATCAAAATCACTGCATCTATAACTGATTTATGATCATTAAACTTTCTATAGGGAAAAGAAAGGAATTACGTTTATTTGATACCTTCTACGTCAAGCACTTAAAACACATTTAACTCTTTTAACCCTCACAACAACTGCATGAAGAAGGTATTTCAGTTCCCATTTAATAGACAAAGAAAGGAAGCATTAGAATTCAAGCAGCTCACTGAAGGTCACACAGCTGAATGTGACAGTACTAGGATTTGAGCCTTGGTCTCTAGGACTCCATAAATCCCTTGACAATACCCCATTGTGTTTCATACATTATTGCACTGAATGCAAGGGTATGTGCATTCAACACCTTTTTATTCAAGGTTTAATCTGACCTGTATTCTAGGATTACAAAAGTGGTCCCATCCCCATTGTGGTAGTTAGGTTCAGGTGTCAACTTGGCCAGGTGAAGGTGCCTAGTTTTGTTGCTGTGGACATGAGCCAATGGTACGTGAACCTCATCTGTTCCTGATTACATCTGCAGTAGGCTAGGAGGCGTGTCTGCTGCAATGAAGGATGCTTGATTTAATTGGCTGGTGCTTAAATGAGAAAGCTCAACGTAGCACAGCCCAAGCAGCTCAGCATACCTCATCTCAGCACTCCCAGCTCAGTCCAGGCCTTTGGAGATGCAGAAAGAAATCACCCCAGGGAAAGTTGTTGGAACCCAGAGGCCTGGAGAGAAGGCCAGCAGAGATCGCCCTGTGCCTTCTCACGTAAGAAAGAACCTCAGTTCAAAGTTAGCTGCCTTTCCTCTGAAGAACTATCCATTTCTAACTAAATAAATCCCCTTTTTGGTGTGTTGCATTCCGGCAGCAAGCAAACTAAAGCACCCACCCTCCAGAAGATCACCATTTAGTGTAGGAAAGGCACAATTAACCAAGCAATGACAAGAGAATGTCCCAGAGAATATTAGCTGGATATTAACAGATAAGTGTGCATTTATTAACATTTAAATGAACATCTACTACTTTATTGTGTAAGCACTTAACGGAGCTTTCTTCCAATACACAACTGGAAACATCCACTTTCAATTTCAAATCAAATCATTTACCCTGTCTCCTAAATAAAATTCCAAAGTCAACTTTTATTTTCCCTTTCTCTAGTTTAACATACCTTTATCCATTAATAGTTCTCAGTTTCATGTATCAATTTACTTCACTTGCCCTCTTTTACCAGGCAGTTTTAACTTGAGGAAACGAAGAGACAGTAGTCACCTGCTCTGCACACACAACCTCCATAGTATTTATAACTGTTCCCATCAGCTGATTCGACATTAAAGTCATTATTCCTCATCATCAAATGTACTGCATCCCTGCACCAGTATCATTTCATAGAAATACGATCACCTAATTTGAACTGCCAGAATAAGTACGGGTCATAAAGGTCAATCATTTCATAAAACAACACCGATCAATTTGTTTCAATTAAAGATATCCTAGGGAACCCATTGTCTCCTTTCCAATGCCCCATCAACTTGCTCCTTTTATCCTATATGCCCTGTCTTCCTTAATAACAACACCAGTTACCCAACTGCCAACATTAGAAACCTTTCCCTCCCCTAACCTTTCCCCAGTCCAATTCTTCACCATTTTAATTTCTATTCATTCTTGTTTCTAAGTGTCTCCCACACCCGCCCACTCTTTGCCCAGACCTTCAACATTTCTCACCTTGAAAAAAATCCTAATTGTGTTCCTTGTTCCCAATCTCTCTACACAAATCCCCAACTAACCTGTTTCAAACACAAATCTGATCCAGCACCCAGCACAGCAATTATTGAAAAGGTCCTTAGTAAATATGTGTTGTATCAATGACCATATCAGTTACCATGGCTTAAAATTCTTTAAGTTCTCCTTTAGCCCAGCTCCATTTCCTAAAGAGCATCAATTTTAAGGGCACACCCATGCTCTATCAGCATTCATCTTGATATCTTCATTACTGCATGCAACTATAACAACAGCAATAATAGTACTAGTCATACATTGTTAAACCTCACACATCTAAAAACCCTGTATTTAAATCTTAAATAAGCATAAGAGAAAATCAGGTTTTATGACAATACATTTGGATTGCAAATAGCAAAATTTGAACTTAGGTCTCTGACACTTTAGAATGATATCCCGCTGCTTAAAGTTCTAACACTAGGAAACTTCATTTAATTTGCATTATTTCTAAATAACAAGTACAAGTAACAATTTAAAGAGCATTTTGAGGAGTGCCTTAGGCATTACTAAAAGTCATTTTCTCTTTAGTCAAAACACTAAAAGTTGGGGTGACTGCTAATGACAGAATAAATTATTCCATGCTGACATATCCATTACTTGAACAGGCACATACCCAATTTTTATTTTAAGTAGATAATAAGGCCTTTCAGGAGAAGCAAACTTTGGTCTCTGGACAGTTCAAGCAATTGCAGAACTACATCTGAATACTAATTTCTTGATACTTAGCTGAAAATTAAAAATCAGACACAGTGCAATCCTAATACAAAACTAAAACAATTTTCCTGACAGCATCATTATCCCTAGATCTAAAATTAACCATAAGTCAAAATCTAGAGGAAAATTGATCAATCCAACCTATTCTCTCCTGTTAATGTTGTTTGTCTTTTAAATCTCACCCCCAAAATCATGACCCTGAAATCTAAAAGAAGAGAAAGTAAAACTAAAACCACCAAATTAAACCCATGTCACTCTTGCTAGCAAATTAGGATTCTCTTCTTCCAGGAGCACAGGAAGTTAAGTACACCCCTGACAATCAAAAGCAAAATTAAAGCTTTTGAAGAATTTTCCATTAATTCCTCCAGACAGGAAATCCAGGTTTACTAAAATCTTCCAGTTGAAACATTCTAGAACTTCATCACTGCATTTTCAAATCCCCCAAATATTATTATTGAAAACTTCTAAAATGTACCATAGGATTCCAACTGCTGATCCAAGAAAAGTACCCGTCTTATCTAAAATCATGGGCCTTCTACCTGCCAGGCATTGTGTTAAGCATGAAAGAAAACAAAAAAATGCTCCCAGCCCAGTCCAGACGCTTGCTTCTAAGAACATACCTTCCTTGTGACCTCACTCCATCAAGAACATTGCTAACTTGAAGGTTAAATCTTAGTTTAACATGAAACTAAATACTATCCTTCTTTGCATGTCCTGATTTCAACACCGAAGAAGCTATTCCAGAAGTAGAAGCATATAGTAATGATCAAAAGCAGAGACTTCTATGTCAGACAGATCTTGCTGAAGTCCTAGCTCTGCTTCCTTGGAGAAGTTATTTAATGTCTCTAAGCCTTAGGAAAAGAAAGGAAAATAATGAAATAACAAACCTAACAAGACTGTCATCAGCAACAATGCATAGAGGACACTTAACCTTGTGCCTGGCACACGTAAGTTCTCTGTAAGTGTTGACTGTTTACATGGTAGTAGGAGAACAATAATGGTTATTATAGTAAGTCAAGCCTTCAAAATGTTTACAGAACACAAAACCTCACTTTTGAGCTTTCCTGAGTAAAAAGATGGGCCAGTATACGAATCATAATAGCCATGCCTCATGTATTTTGAAACTGTTGGTGTCTATCTTTCTAACCTAAAAATTCCCCAAGGGACATCATTTCAAGACATCACTGAAGTAGCTTGAGATTCATCTAACATGAAAACCACTAAGATAATACGATAACCTAGGGCCAGTTATGAAATATATTGATGCTACAAGGCAATTAATGGAGACGTCAAAATAAAAGTTAAACTAATACAACATATTGTAGTGGTATATAACAGGTGGGGGCAGGAGAGCATTGCACACCACACACATACCAAAAAAAAACCCTCATACCACTCTTCATGGGATCTAACAGTGATTATTCCGCCACTATCATGTATTCTTCCCCTTACAGTTATAGAGCTACCCATGGCTGGTCCTGTCAAATGAAACTATTTTATTTTTTTATGACACTTCATTTGCAAGTGTAGTTTAGCAGCATAACGCTAAATTTCACAAAAACATCCTTGTAAATTAACTAGCCATATCTAATTATAAACTAAATAGTCAAGTGCTCCTCACACTCCATTTTCTAGCTCTTTTAAAATATTCTTTTAAGTTTCCAATATTTCAAGGATATAGATAGGCATGGAAAATACGTGATGCTATTTGAACAAACCATCCAGATCTAAAAATATTTCCTCTATTGTGCTTAGTATCAATTATTATTTTAGTTTCTGAGGTCCTTTCACCCAGTATATTTGATCCTCTGAATGGCCTGGCAATACTTTTAACAATTTCATTTGCTCATTAAAAAGGGAAACTAATTCAGAGGAAGTTTAAGCTTGAGACCAGAAGCAACCAAAAAAGAAAAAAAAACCACAAAAACCTGAGGAATTCATAAAATTTGGGGAAGGCCACTGGATTTTCCAAAAATCTGAAAAATGGGGGTCAAAGGCAATCTTAGCTAGATCTTTAAAAGGTAGGCTGATTTCAATGACAATAAAGACAACGACTACCAGTTAATTGCTACCATATGCCAGGCAACATATTCATCTCTCATTTTTATAGCCATTTCCTACAAAGCAGGTATAGTTATCACCATATTTTAGATAAGGAAATGAAAGCCCACAGTGGCTTGTTCAAAGCCAGAACCAAGATTCAAACACAAGTCCAGTTGGTTTCAAAACCCAAATTATGCTGCCTTTTCCAATAAACTGGTGCTTACAATAAACATAAAGAGAGTCATCCAAATATACAATATTTTGATGAACATTGTTCTGGTGCTAATACTGCCAGAATATAGTATTAGCATTCCAGAAATGGAATGACTTTTAAAAAGGGGATTTATTAAGTTATAAGTTTACAGTTCCAAGGCCATAGAAATGTCCAAACTAAGGCATCCAGGGAAAGATACCATGACTCAAGAAAGACCGATGTCAGTTACATGGAAAGCCACTTGGCTGGCATCCACAGGTCCTTGTTCCCATACCATTGCTTCCAACTCCTGATTCAAGTGGTTTCCTCTCTAAGCATTTATGGGCCTTCACTTAGCATCTCCAGGGTAAACTCTAGGTCTGGCTTACTTAGCATCTCTTTGAAAGGCGCATGGCCACATCTGCTGGGCTCTCCATCTCCAAATATCCATGTCTAGGCATCTGCTCTCTCTGTCAGCTCTGAAGCAGCTGAGTCTCCTGGGACTTCAGCATCTCCAAACGTCTATGTCTGTATCTGAAGTTTCTCCAAAATGTCTCCCCTTTTAAAAGACTCTAATAAATTAATCAAAGCCCACATTGAATGGGCAGAGTCACATCTCCATCTAATCAAAAGGTCCCACCCACAGCTGGAAGTGTCACATCTCCATGGGAACAATCCAATTAAAGTTTCAACTCCACAATAGTGAATCAGGATTAAAAGAAGCATGCCTGAATTCTCGCCCGCCATGCCAGAGATCCGGGTTCGATTTCTGGTGCTTGTTCACGCCCCCCCAAAAAAGAGCATGGGGCTACTCCCACAAGACTGGATCAGGAAAAAGGACATAGCTTTCCTGGCGTACATAACAGCTTCAAACTGGCACAAATACCAATCTCCCAAGAAACGGAAGTTAGAAAGAAGAATCTTTTCATTAACTACCTTATTTATTCCACCACCTGATATTTATAGACCCTTGAACACTTCAGTCAAAGTCAATCTGCATACCCTCATCTTCTCTGCTACATTATCCATGTGACATCTACTTGTGGTGGAGAGCATTTCAGGAGAGAGTTATGTTATACCGAAGACCCAACCACATGGCTTCCTAACTATTGCTGTGTCCAGCCTGAATGAAAGCCAGATCAGAAATTCAAGGTCAAGGAAAGTTGAACAGTGGAAATCTTTTTAATAAAACACTATTGAAATTTGCCAACATCTTCACAATAACTGACTACATGTTTGGTCTTTGCTAATATTCAGCTAAATCTCTGTAATTCCTGATAGCCACCGTGAACAATGACTCTGTGCCAGATACGCTAAGAGAATACACAAATGTTTGAGACTTGGCACCTCTTAGCAAATAAAGGGTTTATTTTATAGTATGTACTCAACAAGAGATTGGGAGCAATCACAGTGAAAAATTACTGATAATGACATTTTTGAAAGGGATCACCAATAATCACTAAATTATTTGATCGCCTCCAGAGAAACTCAGCTTGTTGAAGGTTGAGACTGGTCACTGTGTGAGCAAGACAAAGCTGGATCTGTAAGGAGCTCGAGTTTAGATGAAAAGATGGAAGAAGGAATAAGCAACAGATAAGGTGTTGATCACCTAGCTCTGACCCCATACTCACAACATCCTATATCAAGGAATTCTGCTAGTGCTACCAAATAGCTGCAGATCCTGTCCTTCTTGGAGTGGTAGAAACATAACAAAATTAGCAAGACACACTTGTCTGTTCCTTTATTAGCTAAACTAAAAATGCTCCGAAACTCCTTTTATCTTTCAACCAAAGAGAAAGGTTGCTCAGTTTGCTCATATTTAAATATATACTACGGCATAGTATCCTTTTCTGACATTTAATACTTTTAGTTAAAAAGAGTTTTCGGGGATTCCAAATCTGCATATTTTCAAGGTGTATAGTTGATCCTAGTGTCTTATTAGCATGAGTTCTTTATAGGTATAAGCAAATTTTAAAGTCAATATAATATTAAGCACAAATTTAAATTTTATAAAGGCATTATTTTTTATGCTAAACCAATTATAAATGGGTAATTATTCTAGGTTTTAAGTGGGAAAAACTCCAAAAGGAGATATCACTTCAAAGATCCAACAGGATAATGAATCTATAGTTTAAAATTTAGATTGCAATGATATATATATATATATGTATTCCTTTTAGCCTCCTATATTCTGGAGCAGCTAGATGGAAAAATCTGAGACGGTAGAATGGTAGCCCATGACAAACCCTAGGACCTGTCCTGTAACAATTGTTGAAGAGTACTTTGAAAACTATTGCTTTTTTCTTTCTTTGCTTTGTATATATGTTATATTATAGAATAAAAAAAAGTTTTTAAAAAAAGAAAAAAATTTAGAGATCAAACTACTAGAAAAGATGAGCGTAATGCTTACAACACATTCTGGAAATAAATGAACATATTCTCCAAGTGAAAGAAAACTGGCAAAATGACAATTCAAAAAGGCTCAACTCCCAGTGGAGCTAAGGAGAAATTCGTACTAGTTAAGGAGAACTTTGTACTAGAAATTTAAATTTTTAAAAATTAAAAAAATGAATTTTTAAAGGATTTGAATTGTCATAATTGAACTTATCAGAGACAACAGCTGGTCATACAACAGCACTCTAAAAAGAAAGGTATCCTATAAACAGTGGGAACTGTTTATTCTAGGAATGCTGGCTGTTATGTTATCTACATATTTGAAGTGGGTTCCCAGGAGAGCCGAGTCAGTGATTCTTGGAACTGCTTTCCCATGCATTCCTCTCCACATCAACAGGGACAGCGTTCTCCAAGACACAAACCACACACTAAATTCAAACAGCACCACCTCCCAGTGCTGGGGGGGTTCTGTAGATAGCTTACCCAGGATTAAAAATACTGGAATCAACAAAGTAAACTCTTAAATTAGATTTAGACATACCCTTACATTTTCAAAACCTGCCATCTGATAAGCTTTTTTCACCCCCTTATAAAGAGATTGCTGCTTAAGAGAAACTCAACAATTGTGTTTTCATTACTCCAAAGATAACATCACACACCAAATTTGCTACCCAAATGAATGCTAATCTTAAGTCCCTGTAATAGGTTCCTAGGGCTGCCAGAATGGAGTATCACTGACCTGGGTGGCTTAAAGCATCTGATCTTTATTGTCTCATGGATCTGAAGGTCAGAAGCCTGAAATCAAGATGTCAGCTGGGCCATGTTCCCTGGAAGCCTCTAGGGAAGATCTTTCAGCTTCTGGAAGCCCTAGGTATCCCTCCTTTGGATAGCCTAACTCCAATCTCTGCTCTGTCTTCACACGATCCTCTTCCTTCTGTGTCTGTCTGTATCCAAAACTCCCTCTTCTTATAAGAACACCAAGTCATATTTGATTAGGGCACACTCTAAGCCAGTATGGCCTCCTCTTAACTAATTACATCTGCAAAGACCCAATTCCAAATAAGGTCATATTCACAGGTTCTGAGAGGACATGAATTGGGGGGTGGAATGGGGGAGAAGGACATTATTCAAACCAGCTTAGCCCTGGTACAGCCAGTATCTATGATCAGTATACAGGTCTCTCGGCAGAGTTTATTCTAACATCCTTATCATATTGGCATCTATCTTGCTCACTGAGACTTGAAAGCTTTGAAAGCGATTTCTGTTTGCTCCAATATAGTGGCAACTGGAAGGGAAAACACAGCAACTTTAATAATAGATCTTGACAGTCAGAAACCCTCACATTTAAAATTACAATCCAAGCATACAATTTCTCTCTTAAAACTTCTAATTTCAGGCCATGCCCAGAGTGGGCAGTTGGGGCTGTGTAGGGAATTGTGGTAGTTAGATTCAGTTGTCAACTTGGCCAGGTGAAGGCACCTAGTTCTGTTGCTGTGGACATGAGCCAATGGTACATGAACCTCATCTGTTGCTAATTACATCTGCAGTCGGCTAGGAGGCGTGCCTGTTGCAATGAGTGACGTTCGACTTAATTGGCTGGTGCTTAAATGAGAAAGCACAACGTAGCACAGCCTAAGCAGCTCGGCATTCCTCATCTCAGCACTTGCAGCTCAGCCCAGGCCTTTGGAGATGCAGAAAGGAATCACCCCGGGGAAAGTTGTTGGAACCCAGAGGCCTGGAGAGAAGGCCAGCAGAGATCACCCTGTGCCTTCCCACATAAGAAAGAACCTCAGTGGAAAGTTAGCTGCCTTTCCTCTGAAGAACTAATAAAATAAATCCCCTTTTATTAAAAGCCAATCCGTCTCTGGTGTGTTGCATTCCGGCAGCTGGCAAACTAGAACAGGAATGTTTAGAAAAATCTGTCATCAGGAGTTGGGCTGGTCACCCTCATGTGGGCAGCAAGTCCTGCTCCAGACACAGAGCACGCAGGAAGGAGGAGAGACAAAGAGCCATTCAGAGTTTACACTGGCGCGGGGCGGGGATGAGACGTACAATAAACAACAGACAAGCGGGATATTTTCAAAGGGGTAAAGGCTATGATGAAAATAAAATAAGGTGCCCAGTAATTCCAGTCCTAGGTGTACACGCCAGAGGAACTCTTCTTGCACATGGCGCCAGGATACACGGCAAGGATGTTCCTAATACCAAAAAGAGGAAACAATCCAGCAGTCCATAGACAGGAAAATGGATAAGTGTGATACATTCACGTAATGGAATATTACACATAAGCAAAAATGAATGTGCACAGCTGCATTCAACATAATTCTAACTGAAAAGGGTTAGTCCCCGGAGACTACCTTTAAGGTACCATTTTTATTTTAACTCAAACTAAGCAGGACTAAACAACATATTGTTTACAGAAATACGTACATTCATGTGATTTAAAAAACTAAATCTTAAAAAGCAAAGAAAAAATAAACACAAAATTCTGGTTAAGAGACCTCTGGGAGGGAGCAAGGGGGACAGAATAGAGGAGGAGCACATGCAAAGGTCCTGGGTTCACAAGTATTTACATTATTACTGTACTTCATAACTTAGGTGTATGTTACACATATTATCCTATTTGTATCAAATATTACATTCAAAAAGGTGAAGAAAAGAAAATAAAAGGGATACGAGTGGTTTTCTGGGGCAACTAGGACAGAAGCATGGCTGAAAAGGGAATATTTAAACTGGGGGACCGGTCATAGGTTAGAGTCCCAGTGAGCAGACTCTAGAAGGAAGACTGGTGTACAAGCAAAACAGTAAGGAAGTGCTCCTGGGAGACTAGTTTAAGAGAGTGGAGGAAATAAATAGGGAAGAAGCAGCAGCCAGGCCAGGGGGCCATGTCAGTCCAAAGTCCCTGATCCTGGGCTGAGGGAGCTCTGGAATATAAGGAATGGCCGAGAAGGCTGCAAGGGTAGTTCAGTGGTAGAATTCTCGCCTGCCATGCAGAAGACCCAGATTCGATTTCCAGCCCATGCACTTCCCAACAAACAAACAAACTTCAACAAATGGTGCTGCAATAATGGGATAATCACATGGAAAAATAATGAAATGTGACCCCACCATACAGGATACAAAGAAAAGAAATGGCTGCGAGACATCCCAACCAGCCAAGGAAGCTGGGCTATCTCTCCTCTGCCCATACTGGACAGTTATGGGGTAATTAGGGGGGCTAGGACATAAACTCATAGGCACCAGCCACAGTAGGCAAAGCTGCTATGGAAGCTAGAGAAATCTCCTCCGAAGATGAGATGCTGATGTCTGCATTTGAAAGCAAAAGTTTTCCTAAGTTGGGGACTGGATGGGGTTTATAATGAAGGCAAAACTTTGAGGACAGAAGAACAGTTTCAAGGAACCGAAAGGTGGTAGCTCATGTGGCCTGTGGGTAGTGAGCTAGGTAGGACAGGGTGAAATCAGAAACCAGGTATTGTAGCCAATGTGAAGCAAGTTGGGTTTTAATTTAAATGCAATGAGGAAGCCAGGGATAAAGGCGTGACTTGATTTGATGTATGTTTTACACAATGATTTGCATTTCTGTACCATGAATCAGGAAAACAATACAATAAGGAAATGCGGTATCTTTGTGCCTCAGCAAATTTACAAATCCACACTCATCACAGACGTTAAGGGTTCCTTGCCAATGACAAACTGTGCGTGTGGAATTTAAAAACACCAAGGATCTTCTGAGCGCCCCTCCTCAAAGAAGAAGGGGTCAGGAAGATGATCTAAATCTCTGTTTCTGGCCAGTTTTACAGTACCAAGAGATGACGCCTGCCTTTGCCAGCACAGAATAGATGAGACCTGGAGACATGCAGAAATTACCTGTGCCATTTGTCTCTATCTTCATTAAAGACAACTTAAAAGTGACTAGGCCTCTGACATCTCTGCCACTAACAGCTTTCAATGAGGCAGGGAAAGAATGAAATAAAATCAACTGTCAGGGTGGACCACAGTGGCTCAGCAGGCTGAATTCTCGCCTGCCATGCTGGAGAACCAGGTTCAATTCCCGGTGCCTGCCATGTGCAAAAAAAAATAAAATAAAAAAAATAAATTGTCAATAGGCAGCAATATGCTGCCCTCATGGAATGAGAGACCCTTCTATGCACATGGCCTTGAGCTCATAATGAAAACCAGATCAACAAATACAGCCTGAGGAATCTCTTTTCCCCAACAGAACAATGTGCTTTTCTCAACTGATCCACCATGCAAAGACCCCACGGTCACAGAAGAGCCTGAATCCTAGAAGCGCCTGTGGGTAGAAAGGTTCAACTATTGACCACGCCTCTGTGTGCACTGCAGGTTCCTAGCAGCGTTCTTAATCCTACCATATCATTCCCCTCCCTTGGTTTCATGTCCAGAAATATTATTTAAATCTACCTAAGATACATGGGGCATGAGGCAATTTTCTTAATTCATAGTTCCAGCTTCCAGCCTTCTCTGACTTTTCTTTAGAGCAAATAGGGCATTGGCACATAAAATATTAAAAACACAGCTTTCCCTTCTCTGTGCGTAAATAAGAATTCTCAACCATTTAAATTGATACAAGCACCTGAAAAAACTGTCTCAGGCATAACAGCATGAGAAATAGGGAGAGGCTCAGCCCCTCACATGTGCACACCCCTCCCCTACGGGCTGCTGGAGCTACAGACCCAGGAGGTTGAGGGCAGCCACCCAGCAGCTCGGCAGGACCACTGAGGAGGTCAGGGAAGATTGCAAGCCCCCAACAGGTCAGGAGTCTCCAGTGCGGAGCCTCTCAGATGAAAATATATCTGATCCACCAGCTGTAAGGATCAGCTGTTGTTGGCAAATCCCGTAAGAGCACCAAGACAGCAGAGAAGAGACATCCCTAGCCCGCTACAGTGAACTGGAACTCACATGCCTTCCACCAAGATACAAAGGCTATCCTTAAGTCGCTGGTGGCCCCAGGCTACCCCATAAACACTGAGAGAGTAGGGAATTTGGGGGATGTTCCCTTAGAAATATCCTAGAGGAAAACATAGTTGGCTGAAAAAGCACTTGCTAAAATTCAACCACCATTTGTACTAAAAATTAATTTTTACCAAATAAGGGATAAAAGAGAACTTCCTTTATCTGCTGCAGTAGATTGAATGATGTACTCCAGAATAAAACACATTCATAACCCCACTCCAGTGGACAGGAACCCATTGTAAATATGACCTTTTGAAGATGTTTTAGTTAAAATGTGGCCAATTGAATCAAGATGGGTCTTAATCCTATTATGGATGCCTTATGAAAAGAAAGCCCCGAGGAAGAAGCAGGAAGGCAACCGAACTGGAAGAGAAAGAAGCACACATTGCCAAGTAATGGGAAAGCCAAAGAACCCAAGGACTGCCAGCCAGCCGGGATGCTACTGACCCCAGGAGGAAATAAGCCCTCTGGCCTCTGAAACCATGAAACAATAAATCTCCACTGTTTAAGCCAACACGTGTAGTATTTCTCATGGCAGCTGGGAAACTTAAGATACCTGCCGAAGACATTCTACCAAAAAAGTACAACCAGCATCTTAATTAATGGGGAAGCATTGAAGTCCTCGTTAAAGTCAGGGAAAAAAATTGTTTTTGCCAACAATTGTTTCTATTCACCACGGTACTAGAAAGTCTTGCTCTGTGCAGTAAAACAATAAAAAGAAAAAATTATGTGCACATTCTATTATGCAGCAATTCCATTCCTAAATACATCTGAAGGATAGTCTCATACTGTGCACATGAAGACATACACAAGATTGTGCATTGCAGAATTGTTTTTGTAAGATAGATCCAAAACAGAAAAAGAAACACCTAAATTTTCATCAACAGGAGAATATATAAATTGCAATATATTTCTACAAAGGGAGTCAAGTCCAGGTAAGTTCACTTGATATACTTTAGAGTCACCTCATAATAATCAATCCCTTCCATACAAACAAATAAGGTCTGGACCCAGAAAATTCCACAAGTTTTCAGAACCTTCCTATTAGGAAAACCTTAACCAAATTCTACATTTTCAGTCATACCACAGACTTTGCCAAGAAATACCACCAATTAGGGGGTGCCTAATTTCAAACTGTTTACTCACTTGCAAACAAAAAAATTGGACAAGATCATTTCTAGTAGTCTTCCTGGTCTCTTAGTCTATAGAGGGAAACATAAATGAATCTGTAGGTAAATGAATTTCTGTTGGAGTGTTTCAGACATTCTCAGATGGGGCATCAGTGTTGCATATTTTTTTTAGAGAAAATTCAGATCTACAAAGCAGTGTGAAGAGAAAACCAATCACAACTTTTTATGATCACTGGCTTGATTCCAGAGCTGCATGTCCTTACAAAGAAGTTTCCACTATATTATACCACTAAGACAATTTAAAACTCTATCACATAAACAACCAAGCTACTAAGTTGGCACAATCAAAAATCAACCATCATGTAAATCTCCCTGGCAATGTGGGACCCGATTTCCAGGATGAGCTGGGACTCAGCCTCATGGGATTGAGAAAACCTTATTGACAAAAAAGGGGGAAGAGAGAAATGAGACAAAATAAAGTGTCAATGACAGAGATTTCAAACAGAGTCAAGAGGCTATACTGGAGAATATTCTTATGCATTATATAGATATCCCTTTTTACTTTGTGGTGTACTGGAGGGGCTGGAGGGAAATACCTGAAACTGTAGAGCTGTGTTCCAGTAGCCTTGATTCTTGAAGAAGACTGTATAACTATATGGTTTTTACAATGTGCCTATGTGATTGTGAAAACCTTGTGCCTGATGTTCCTTTTATCCAGGATATGGACAGATGAGTAAAAAAAATGGATAAAAAAATAAATAAATAATAGGGAGGGATAAGGGGTATGGCTGTATGAGTTCTTTTTTATTCTTTTTATTTCTTTTTCTGGAGTGATGCAAATGTCCTAAAAATCATCATGGTGAAGAATACACGACCATGTGATGATATTGTGAGCCATTAATTGTATAATATGGTTGGACTGTACATGTGTGGATATTTCTCAATAAAAATATTCTTAAAAAAATAAACCATCAAGTCTTTGGATAGAGGTAAGCAAACATTCCTAAGTGCCTTAAAACTAACTAAAATAATAAAATATGAGAGCTGAAAAGATTTAGGGATAATCTAGTCTAGTGGTTTACAAATTACATTCTCCATTGGTGCTTCAGGGTTCCATGAACATTTCATTCAGATTTCTTTTCTTAATAGATTTTACATTTAATGACAGTCTCTTTTTAAAATGTATATTCAAGGGTGGGCCATGGTGGCTCAGCAGGCAGAGTTCTCACCTGCCATGCTGGAGACCCAGGTTCGATTTCCGGTGCCTGCCCATGCAAAGAAAAAATATATATATACATATATTCAAACACACTGTACTCAAGCAGTTACCAAATTTTTTTATGTCCAACTTTTAAACAAACCACACCTTAATATATTTGCTGTCTTCTCTTCACTGCATTAACTTGCATACATCATGTAACCCACATTTTTAACTATCACATCTCCAAGTGCTGCCAACAATTCCATTTTGTCCGTAGTTCTCAGCACAGCAGTGTTTGCAAAATCACTGGAACCCATTAGTGCATCTTGCTCTGATTACTTATAAAAATGAAATAGAACTATTATGAAAGTACAAACACTAGCGATAAGAAGTGCAACTCTCGCAAACATAATTATGATAGAGCTTAAGAAAATCATTAGGCATGACAAAAGAACTCACTCTAGCCATGATCAGTATGGAGTAAATAGTGAAGGAAAAGTAAAATATCTGCTGGATACATATCAAATATTCCTCTTGGGGGTTTAATCATAGTATTTTTCTCTCAGGGCCTTCCTCTCCACCTCCTACTTGGTGTTGCACAACAGCATTATCCTACTTTTGCATGGTCAACCTCTCTTCACAACTTTATTGTGATATAACTGACATATCATCCAATTCATACATTTAAAGTATACAGTTCAATGGCTTTTCGTATATGCACAGGTATGTGTAACCAGCAGTGCCGTCAATTTTAGAACATTTTCATCACCCCCAAAAAAGAAACCACTTAGGCATCTCTCCCCAATCCTTCCATTCCCCTCAGTCTCTGGCAACCATTAATCTATCTTCTGTCTCCATAGGTATGTCTACTCTAGATATTTCATATAAATGGAATCTTACAATAGCGAGTCTTTCGTGACGAGCTTCTTTCACTTAGCATGTTTTCAAGACTCACCTATGTTGGAGAAATTCATTCCTTTTTATGGCCAAGTAATATTCCAAGGTATGGACATACTACATTTTATTTACCTATTCACCAGTTGATGGGCATAGGGGTTTCATTTTTTTTGACTAGTATGAACAATACTGCTACGAACATTCATGTTCAAGTTTTTGTGTGGATATGTTTTCCTTTTTCTCAGGTATATATCTAGGAGTAGAATTGCTGGATCAGATGGGAACTCTATGTTCAATTGTTTGAAGACCTTCCAGACTGGTTTCCAAAGATGCTGCACCATCTTAAATTCCCACCACCAGTGCATGAGGGTTCCAATTTTTTCACAACAATTTCTTCACATCGTCACCAACTCTTGTAATTGTCTGCCTTTTTATTGGAACCATCCTGCTAGTTTTTTTTTTAACTGTCTGCCTCTTTATTGGAACCATCCTGCTAGTTGTGAAACAGTATCTCATTGTTTTGATTGGCATTTCCCTAATAATAAATACTGTGGGCACTTTTTCATATACTTATTGGCCATTGCACATTCAACTTTTAAACATTTTTAAAGTAGGATTACATTCAAATTAGAGGACTTCTAGATTCCAAATTTTAACACACTGTGTACTGCCAATATGCTGATGTGTTCTCATTTACTGACTTCATAATGAATACATTTTATAATACTCACTTTACAAAATAAATGCTAATTTCTTTTGTTTCAATATTGGGGTTTCATTAAAAATCCAGCTGACTTAGAAAAAAACATTAAGCCACTAATTTAATCAGATATTTTTTCCATATATGAGAAAACAAGCAAAACTAGACTGGGATGAAGAAATAATGTCATCTCCCAGGCAAGGGCTCTTTCTACAGAATTAAGTGGACAACAGCAACAAAATTAATTAAAAAACACCTCGGTATACATTTTTAAATACGTACAGTACAAAGTGGTAAAACCAGAGAGTAAATCAAATAAACAATTATCAGGATATCAGAATGGTGGTTATCTACTGGAGAAGAGGGGAGACACAGAGGGAGCATCAGCGGTGCTGATAATATTTCATTTCACGCAGTGATTCAACAAATGGTCACTTCATGACTATTCATTTAACTAATACATATGGCGCATGGACTTTTTATTTCACAATTTAAAAAGCTTAAAAACAAGTCTTTGCTCACACAAACTTACTGGTAATTAAATGGGAGGTTTTGCTTTATAAATGACATAACATCCATCCAAAACTGGCAATAGAAAGGATACCGTGATCTTTTTTCCATCCTTTATCCTTATTTAGAGACCACCCGCCTTAATTTCTTCTGTACATATAAACCGAAGCAATGCTTTCACAGATCACCTCTTCTTCTACATGATCTCCCTTCCATAAACACAATTTTATTGTCGTTTTACTGAGAATTATAATCATAAAACCCCAAAATGCTTGATAGTCTTGCCAACTCTGAGCCAAGCACGACCCTCGGGGTGCACCTGCTCTTCCTTCTCGCCATGAAATTGAAATAGCAGCAGAAAGGACAGCTCACGGGTGTCTCTAAACCCCTTACTGTTCACACTGTTGGGCAACCCCGAGCCTACTCTCAAGGAGGTTATTTTAGAGCCGGAGAACTAGAGGAAAGCCCCCCAGGCAAACACACGTCAACAACGTGACCGTGACAATGGGAGGATTAACAACGCACTAAGCGCTCACCCACTCAGACTCCTACTCCTGACAAAGAATCATTTAAGGGAAGCGAAAATAATGGTCACAATGCAGACCGAAAAAAAAAAAAAAATACGTTACTCAGTGACCCATGAAGCAAAGACAAATTCTGCAAGGTCCCTAGTACAGCCATGGCCACTGAATTCTAGAACACTAGCTAGAGGGACCTGGAAGAGCTTATTCAACGTTCCTTTCTGTAAACACCAACCTATAGCCTTTGATGTAATAAGAACCGCAACTTTGCTTGCACACTGCACTGTATCTCGACAGGCAAATCCTTTCCTGCCCCATCCCACCCCCCAAATACACACACAGCCTGATCTGGAAAGAAGCAGGGCATTCAGCGCATTACTGGAAGCAACCATCCCCATGCAGAATGGCAAAGCTGCCCAGCATCTGCATGAAAAAAAGGCATGCTCTTAGCACATTTCTTAGTATTCTGTCCACCCCATCGAGTGCAGAAAAGGAAGAGAGAGGGGGACAAAGGTTTGATTTGGCCCTCCATCAAAGGGTCCTTCTGACCTACATGCACTCACCTATGTCACAGCCCAAGTAAGCACAGGAGAGAGGTGATGGGATTTTTCACAGTAAAAAGGAAATCACTCAAAGTTACTTAAGCTCATCCATAATTCTGCCTTGTACTAGATGTTTTTCCAAGAAGCTCTGCATTATAGCGCTATCACACTCCACATTATTTTCTTTCTACCTAACAACAGAACTCTAGGGGTGCAGCTGAGTGTTGCTTCTACTTTATTATTCAAATGGCATTAATAAAGTTCATTTGGGAAGGAAAAGGATAGTAGTTTTCTCATGCACATTCAAGTAACACTGGCAATTTCAAGCATCCCTCCTTCCCAAGAATCACTGTCCCTACCCCAACCTAAGCCCAAGAGCCTCTATGGAGTCCCAGCCTATAAACCCCTGAAGAAGGACATGAAGAAGAGGTATAGGAAAGCGGACTTCCTTTCCGCAACTGCGGCGTGAGCACAAGGGACCTCCCTCTTTGCACCTCCTCAGACCAGTGCAGCTCTGTGCCAGATGTCTGTGTGCTCCCCAAGATGCCACCACCACGCTGACGGAGACAGCGGACAGCAAATCCGGCTGCACACACCACCACCACCACCTCAGCAGAGGCCCTGCCCTTCCTCTCAGCTTCATACCGTCAACACGCAATGCTGCACCCAGTGGATGAAAGATCCTCTAGAGGTTTCCACATTTATATAATATGTGAAAGGGACAGCTTAAATGAAGGCTTGTCATAAAAGACAAATTTGGCAAAATTAAGGACAGTCAACTAGCTTCATATAAAACACAACTTTTATAAGTTTTATAACCAAAACTTTATATAAAACGCAAGCAGTGAAAACCAACCTGAGGGGATAGGGAGGAGACTGAGTGACTTTAGAACTTACGAACCATACAAACAAGGAGAAACCTCTGCTCTCCATGAGAGTCTAGTAGAGGGACTTTTTGTCTTGCCTCCAGGTATTATATCACAAAGATAACTGAAAAGTGATGCTAAATCATCCGTGATTGCTGTTCCTAAGATTTCCTGAAGATGCCTGAAAATGAACAAAATGTAACTGAGTAACCCTACTCAAGGCATTTAAATCATGGGTGGGCCAGGGCGACTTAGCAGGCAGAGTTCTCATCTGCCATGCTGGAGACCTGGGTTCGATTCCAGGTGCCTGCCCATGCAAAAAAACCTGTTAAAAATATTGTTAAATCATGAGTCATTGACCACCAGAAACTTGCCTACATTGCAAGCAGCTTTTTCGAAAAATAAAAGTGATCTAAGTTTTATGTTTTCTGGACTCTGCCTCCACTTTGAAGTTCCTGGCATGGAACTTCAAATTCATTTTTTTCTGCTGCAATGAGAAAAAGTAGAGCATGGTGATTAGGGGAAAGATTAGGGTTGTTTTGAGGATTAAAGGAGCTAGTAAATATAGAGCACCTAGAGTAATCCTTGGCGCTTTCTACATGCTAAATGTTTATTGTCCTTATCGATTTAGAATCAAGCGTTTGGACAGTTCCTTTGACTTGCCTGATTTGAAAAAAAAAATCTATTTTACCAATCTCATCTTTACATGTGTTATAATTAAAGAGAAATGAGACAAACCAGTGAAAGAGTAAAAGTACAATAATCAGTTAACTGCTCTTTACAAAGGAGGGGTCAACAACAGCATTGAACTGCCTCACACAGAACCTGCCATGCCAGGTGGGGCAACCATGGTTCCAGAGAAGGAGTCTGTGCCAGAAACGTCACATGTTTCTCTCAAAATGGTGTCACAGATGCAGCCGAAGGCCCTTCATGGACCCTAAGTGCTGGCTCAGGTCAATGGGTGAAGTCATTCTAGTGAGCACGATGCCTCTAACCCAAGGAAAAGCCTCACAACAGCAGATGGAAATGTGGGCAAGCACCAGGGCTCATGTTTGCCTACCTTTCCAAACTAAGGGATGGTCACCACCGAAATTAGAAGTTCCACGTTCCTGCTCCCTACAAACAGCTGGAGGAAGATCTAATTGCCCTTTGAGGCAATCCAATCTGGAACAAAGCATTAAAAGATGCAAACAAACGCTGTTCTAAACATTTTCTTCTTGTGTCTAAATTATAATACAGGCATCCCAAAGGGGTGAGAATATTACACTTCTCGGTTTCCAGGAGAGAATTCAGTTCTACCTCCTGTTCCAACTGTTGCAAGCAAAATATCTAGGTCTTCACCAGAGAATGAGTTTCAAATTATTTACTAATGCTCATGAAGAGCTCAGACAGGTCGCCTGGGCAACACATTCTAAATCAACAGTCTAAATCATACAGATTATCGCACCCAAGAAAGTAGACCCATGATTTCTTCTCTTCCAGTGATCTTCTTCTCCACCCAATCTCCATCACTCATAGGGTCATTGTCCAGGCCCTACTAAGTGCAACCCCTCCAGAACTTCACTGCAGGCATTCCACTCACACTCCTGACAGGTCCCTGTCTGCAGGAACTGTTTACCACCTCCACCATACAAATCCCTCCATCCTGCCTCTTTCCCCTTTTCTCTCAACCCCATCCCCATTTCTACAAAGTCCTCATGTCCCTCATTACCCAATCTAAAGTTCATGGCCGATCATCACATCTCTGCCTTCCTTTTATTTGCCCAACAAAAATTTTTACTTCTGGTAAACACCCAACTCTACCTGAACAATAAGTGAGACCAGAGTGAATTATATGACCTTTCCCTGCTCTGTACACTCTCACACCAAACAAGACTACTTCTTTAAAAACTCCAACATCTTCTTCCCAATCCTTACTCTCAATGGAAGATCACATCTCACTGAAATACAGATCAGAAACCTTCACAATCCCACCACTTACTTACCTAACCGCAAATGTGTCCACATTCTCTGTCTTTTCTCATGTTACCAGGGAAGACCAGGTCCCATCCCTTCTTTCCTCCTGTTCAAAGACATCAGTGGCTTCTCTCTCCTACATCATCACACTTTCCTCTCAGCTGGGTCCTTCAGATCAGCATTCTCATATGCTTTTATTTCTCCTTTTGTTTCTTAAAATTCTCCTGACCCTGCTTCCCAGTCCCATTTTTCTCCTTCCTTTAGAACAAAATTACTGAAGAATTGTCCATACTCACTGAATCTAATTCCTCTCTGCCATTTGCTCTTAAACCACTGCAATCATCAAAAGTTCACCGCATGACCCCATGTCAAAGTCATCCACGAGCTCCACAGTAACAGATGAATCCAATTCTCAATCAGCATCTTATTGCAGACGTCGTATGGCAGAGTGGCTTAGGAGCCACCCTCCTCCTCGAAGCATTACTTCACCAGGCTTTTAGAACATCAGTCCTGCTTTTCCTCCTACCTCATGGGCCACTCCTTCTCTACCTTTGTTGGGTACGCCTCATCTCCAGGATTGATTCCGTAGTCCTTTGAGCTCCAGATTAACTCCAGATTCATGAATCTAATCTGGGTATAGTAAATAACAAAACAGTAAAAATCTCTGGTCTCAAGGAGCTAATGGGACAATAAGGGAATTAGACAATAAGTAAGATAAATAAAACATACCGTTAGATAATGAGGATGATTAGGTGAGAGACAAATACAGACGGGGGGACAGGGAGAGAACCTGGGAGAAGAGATAATTGCAATTACAGATGGTGCAGCCCACGGTGGCCTCGCGGAGAAGGTAATGTTTGTGTCCAATCCTGCAGGAAGTATGGAGCGAGCCCTGTGGATAACCGAGGATAGAGGTTCCAGGTGGAGGACAGCTGCTCAACACCCTGAGGCAACACCAGGCCTGGCCTGTTCAAGCTTCACCAAGGAGCCAGCGTGGCTGAAGCCGAGTGATCAAGGGAGAGCAGGAGTAAATGGTGATAACAGTGAATAAGAGAACCAGATTTTTTTTAAGACTAAGAGGCGATGATGACAATTTGTCAGAATGTCTATCTGGATGTACAGGCTTTGAGCAGGGCAGTGACGAGAACTAACTTGTACTTCTTCAATCAATTTTATTGTAAAATATGACACCCATAAAGAAAAATACACGATAATAGGGGGGATAAGGGGTAAAAAAAAATTGGGGTAGATTAAAATACTAGTGGTTAATGAGAGGGAGGGGTCATGGGTATGGGATGTAGGAGCTTTTTCTTCTTTTTATTTCTTTTTCTGGGGCAATGCAAATGTTCTGGAAATGATCATGGTGATGAATACACAACTATGTGATAATACTATGAGCCACCGATTGTACACCATGGATGGACTGTATGTGTAAAGATTTTTCAATAAAATATATTTTTAAAAAAAAAACCTCGTCAGATATGTGATTGGAAATTGTTTTCTCCCATTCTGTGGGTTGTCAATTTGCTACCTTGATTATGTCCTTTGATGTACAAAAGTTAAACAAAAAAAAGAGGTACATTTTTTTCTATTTTTTCCTTTTGTTGCTCATCCTTTTGATGTCATAAATCATAAATCATTGTCAAGCCAAATAAGAAAGTGCACAAAACAAAAATGTACACCCCGATAAGACACCCATATAATCACAACTCACATCAAGAAATAAAACATTATTCCTAAAATCCACTGGTTTTAATGACTATCTCCTCTCTCTTCTCACAAATATAATCATTATTCTCACTTCCTTTCCTTGATTTCCTTTGTAGTCTTAACATCTAAGCCTGTACCTACATGCTATGCTAGTTTAGTTCTGCCCATCTTTTAGCTTTTAAATAAACACAATTATGTGTTACGTCTTCTTTAAATCTGGCTTCTTTCACCCAATACTGTATTATTGATAGTGTTTTGTTGTTGTTTGTAGCAGTTCATTTTTTTAACATATAATATTCCATTATATATATAAACCACAGCGTACTGATCTGTAAGGCTGTTGGTACAGACATTTTGTACATGTCTCCTGTGCCCATTTGCAAGTATCTCTGGTGGGTAAACAGCAAGGAATGGCATTGCTGGATGATAATGCAATTGTTCTCTAATTTATACTCGCTCCGAAACCTGACACAAGCATCACAAGATAGAAGAAAAAACAGATTAATCTCATGCATTAACATAAATGTAAAAATCCTAAATATGGACAAACTAAAATAAGCAATGTCTAAGAATCATAAGTATTATAAACAAGTTGGGCTTATTCTAGGAATGAAAACTTAATTTAACATTCAAAAAATCAATGAAGTTCGATTCCCAGCCAATGCACTTTCCAAAAAGCAAACAAACAAAAAATAAACAAGCAAAACAAAAATTCAACAAATGGTGTTGCAATAGCAGGATACACATATGGAAAAATAATGAAATGTGACCCTGCCATACAGCATACCAAAAAAAAAAAAAAACAGTCAATATTATTCACCACATTAACAGAGTAAAGATGAAAAATTATATCACTTTAGAAATGAGAAAAACATCTGATAAAATTCAATATCCACTTATAATAAAAACTTCTGGAAAACTAGGAATAAAAATTACCATTCTCAATCTGATAGAGTATCTACAAGAAACCTATGCAAAATATTGTTCTTCATGGTATTTAAGTCAAGTCTGCTAATCTTATTGCTCAAATCTTTATCATTACTGCCTTCCTTTGCCAGGGCTGCTAAAACAAAGTACCAAAGACCAGCTGTCTCAAACAACAGGAATTTTATTTCCCACAATTTGGGAAGCTGGAAGTTCAAAATTGAGGCGCTGGCAGGATCATGCTTTCTCTGAAATCCATAACTCAATCCTTAGCTCAACCTCTGGCCCCATTACATGGCCAAGTTTCTCCTTCTGACTTCTTTTTTCTACTGTATCCAATTTCCTTTTCTCATAAGGACTCCAGTCAGAGTGGATTAAAGCCCACCCTGATTTAGTTTGGCCTCACTTTAACTAATACTATCTTCAAAGATACTATTTAAAAATGGGCTCACAAAGGTTCCATGTACTTGGGTAACTCACCAAAACCTACAACCTCCTGATGGGTCCCTGAACCAGATAAGTCCTGAATTGCAGAGGGGCCAGTCTCTCCAGGACATCAACTAGTTCCATCCCCCTATCCCATATTACTGACAGCCCCTTCCAACATGAAAAAGCTAGAATACCTCCAAAGAGTGGGAGAAAGATCAAAGGTGATGGCGGAGTTATACAGAGAAGGTAGGGTTTAACAAACAAGTATGATTGCTGAATCATTATATTGGTATTTCTTTTAGACTCAGTATCTTAGAGCAGCTAGAACTAAAAACTTAAATTTGCAGAATTGTAACCAATACCAAACTCTGAAATCTGTTCTACAACTAACTGTTGCTATGTACTTTGAACTTTATTGCTTTTATGCTTATACATTATTTAAAGAGAAGGAGGAGTATAACAGAGAAGATAGGATTGAACAAATGAGTATGACTGCTGAATCATTATACTGATATCTCTGTAGGTCTCCAGTGTCTTGGAACAGCTAGAAGAAAACAAAAAATCGTGGAACTGTAACCCATACCAAACTTTAAAATCTGTTCTATATCTACTTGTTAAAATGTACCTGGAAATTTATTGCTTTTTTGTACATATGTTTATATTTCACAATTAAAAACAATGTTTAAAAAAATGGGTTCATTGAATAGTGCTTACACCACTGCCTCTTATCTGCTTGTTTTATCAGTTACCGAGAGGGCTGTGTTAAAATCTGCTATGCCTGCGGGTCTGATTATTACTCTTTAAAGTTCTGCAATTTTTTTCTGTATTTATATTTTAAGTCTACATTATTGGATGCATTAAAAATTAGAATTATTAAACCTTTCTGGAAAATTGAATCTTCCATCATTATGAAATGTAATTCTAGCTCTAATAACGCTTTGCGGCTTAAGGTTTACTTCATGTGATGTTAATGTACTAGTCCACTGTTCTATATTCCACTGTTCTATAAAGAAACAGTATACCTTTCTCCAGTATTTCACTTTCAACCTCTCTGTATGCTTAAGTTTTAAATATGTCTTATAACCAGTATATATTTAAGTTGTGTTCGTTTATCCAGTCTGACAATCTTTGTCTTATAGAACATTTTCATGTACTGTAATTACTGATATATTTATGTTTAAATCTACCATCTTACCTTGTGCTTTTTATTTTGTTCTATCTCTTTTTTTCCTCTCTCCTTTGCCTTCTTTTGACATGACCTAGCTATTTTATAACCATGTTTTTATTCAGTTAAAAATAGTTTCTAATCTCCCTTGTCATTTCATCTTTACTCTTTGGGCTATTTAGAAAAACGCTGTCAAGCTTTCAAATATTTGCATATTTTCCAGCTATCTTTGTTCTAGACTTTTAGTTTAACTGCATTTTGAACAGAGAACATACATTGCGAGTTTGATCCTCTTAAGTTTATTGAGATTGGTTCTATAGTTCAATAGAGTATTTCGATTACTTAAATTTGATGTAATTATCAATATTTTAGATATGCATCTACCATCTTGCCTCTCATTTATTTGTTCAATTTGTTCTTGCTGCTCCTTTTTTCTCTTTTCCTGTCTTTCATATTGATAATATTTATGATCTCATTTTATCTCCACTATTTGGTTAATAGCTATATTGCTTCATTTTAATTTTGTAGTTATTACCCTTGCACTTACAATATATGTTAACTTATCACAGTCCACCTCCAAATAATACCATTTTGCTTCACATAAGGTATAAATCACATACAATGATATTCTTCTGTATTATTGCTGTCAAACATTTTACATCTGCATGTGCTATAAACCCTAGAATATACTGGTATTATTTTTCTGTAGATAATTAATTATTGCTTTAAGAAGATCAAAAATTAGGGGAAAATGTCAGTTTTTATTTACCCACATTTTTACCATTTCCAGTGCTCTTCATTTCTCTGTGTAGATTCAAACAGCCATCTATGATTTTCCATCTGTCCAATGAACTTAATTTAACATTTCTTTTAGTACTGGCCTGTTGGCAATGAATTTTCACAGCTTTTGTTTTTCTGAAAATCTATTAATTTTACCTTCATTTTTGAAAGATGTCTTCTCTAGGTAAGAATTTAGGTTGACAGGGTTATTTATTTGCTTGGATTTTTTTCCCAGTACTTTAAAGATATCACTCCATTGTTGTCTGCCTTGGGTAATTTATGTTTCTCATTTTTTAGTCCTCTGTAATAGTTCTGATTTCCTATTATACCTTTATCTTTGGTTCTCAAAAGTTTGACTTCTATATGCCCAGCCATGGTTTTCTACACATTTATCTTGCTTGGGGTTCCCTGCAATTCTCGGAATTCTGGTTTGTTGTTTTTCATTAACTTTTGGAAATTCTTACCCATTATTTTTTAAAATATTTCATCTGTCCCATTATTCCTCTCTGTGAGTCCAATTTCAAATATGTAAGGGCATTTGATGTTACCCCATACATCTCAGAGGTGCTGCTCTATTGTTGTATCTTTGGTTTCTTCCCATTCTTTGTTTTTGGTTTGGGTGACTTCTATCTACCCACCTTCACTGTCCACTGATTCCATTCTCTTAAGTGTCCAGTCTGTTGGTAAGTCTGTCCATCTGCCTTAGTTATCTATCACTGCATAATAAGTTAGCAGCTTAAAGCAACAAATATTTATTCTCTTGCAGTTTCTGTGGGACGGGAATTCAAAAGCATCTTAGCAGGTGACTCTGGCCCAGGGTCTCTCATGAATTTGCTGTGAATATGTCATCCAGGGATGCAATCATCTAACGGACTGGCTGGGGAACTGGAGGATGTGCTTCCAAGATGACTCACGTACTCACACAGTGCCGATTGTGGGCAAGAAGCTTCACTTCCTCTCCAACACGGGCTCCTCTGCAGACTGCTTGAGTGTCTCCACCACATAATGGGCAGCTTCCCCAGAGCATGTGATCAGAAAGAAGCAGCAGAAGGCACACTATATTCTATGATGCAGCCTCAGAAGTCACACACTATCATATCTGCATTGCCTACACAGCTCAGCCCCATCCACGGTGTGAAGGGACTACACAGGGTGTGACCACTGTGAGGCAGGAATGACTAGGGACCATCGTGCAGACTGGCTACTCTCCTGTCAAAAGAATTCTTCATCTCTGGTGCTGTGCTTCTCATTTCTAGCATTCACAGTGGATTAATTTTTATAATTTTCATCTCTCTCCTAAAATTCACTAGAGCTTCATGTTGATGGTACACCTCTTCCCCAGATCCTTTAACATATTCATCATAGATATTTTAAAGTTTCTCTATCAGAGTTCCAATATCTGGGCCATCCCAATCTGCTTCTATTGACTATTGTATTTCTTGATAATGAATAGTTTTTTCTTCCTTACCCTTTCTTTTAACCTCATATTTTTTTATTGAGTTGTCCTCAGCAGAAGGGTGGGTCCAACAATACCAGAAGCTGAAATTTCTGACTGATGTTTTGATAGAATAACTCTGGCTGCCATGAGGAAATAGAAGAGTGGCAGGGACAGAAGTGAGAAGACCAAGTAGGATGCTATCATAATAATTCAGGTGAGAAATGGTGCCTTGGACTAGGAGGGTTGCAAAAGAGGTGGGGAGAAGTAGTCAGCTCCCAACTACCTAGTCTATATCTCCACTTGGATGTCTGAGAAGTATTTCAAATTTAACAACTCCAAACCCAGTCTCTGTCTCTCCCCACTCAAAGCTACTCTTCCTTCAGTCTCCTCAATTCCAAAGAATGGGAATTCCATCCCTTAAACTTCTGAAGTCAAAAACCTTGAAGTCAGCTTGAACACCTTTTTTTACTGTTTCCAACACTCAGTCCAGTTAGCTCTATGTTAGAAATAAAGCCAGAATCCAACTTCTTCTCACCCCCTCCACTGCTAACACCCTGACACAAGCCACCACCATTTCTTCCCTAGATTATGGCGATATGCTCCCAACTGTTCTCTTCGATTCTACCTTGGTCCTAGTTGTCCTGTTCCCTCTTCAAAACCCCCACCATCTAGTCTATTCTGGCAGAGAAAGTGATGCTGCTAAATGTACATCACATCATGTAACTCCTCTGCACAAAACCCCAGATGGATCCCATCTCACTCAGAGGAATGGTTCGATGTCAATTCACACCACCTCTCACCCGCCACATCAAGCACCTCTCTGACCTCAACTCCTACTACTTATTACTTATTCATTTGCTCCAGCTTATACGGCCTCAGTGCTACCACTCAAAGATGCCAGGCATACCCCTGCTTCAGGGAGCTTGCAGTAGCCGATTCCTCTGCCTGGAAAGCTTTTCCCCAGTACAGTCACTTGGTTTACTTCCTCACCTCCTCCAGGTCTTTTTTCAAATATACCTTTTCAGTGAAGCCTTCCCAAGGATTCCATAGAGAACAGCCACCAGTCCCAGCTCCCCTCCTCACTTTATTTTTCTTCACAGCACTTTTTGCCATCTGACATGCTATACATTTTACTTACTCACTTATCCAATCCTATCTCCTCCTGCTAGGATATGTGAGGAGAAATTATATTCAGTGATATACCTCCAGCATCTGAAACAAAATCCAACAAATAAGTATTTGTTGAATAAATGAATGAAGTAGTCTTTCTACTTCTCTTTTATCTTGCATTCCATAAGTAATTCTCTCAAAGTTCTTGACTGTCCAAGCATTTATAGAGAAAAAAAAAAGCCCATTCATTCCTAAGACAGATATTTGTATGTTTTTGGCATTCTGCAATTACATTTATCACTTCTAGTAAATTTCAAGTGATTAATTTCAGTAGTTTTAATAACAGCAAATTTTGGATTTGTTTCTTCATCTCTGAGAATCACTTTTCTAAGGGATAAGACCACACATACATCTAGCCCTTCCTGGCTCTCTAAACTTCCTTGAATAACACTAGATGATCAGAATACTGTACATACACTGAGCTTAGCACCTTATACAATCAACACTACCAAAGGGCCCTTGAATTTCACACCCTCAATTTTTCTCAAAGATCACCATAAAAGCCATATGAAAAATATTTTTCAGTTTCTTGTACTATCAAAAACACAGTTTACAATTACTCATTATCTTAAATGAAGCTCCAAAGAAATTCCTTTAAAATTTAACACCATGGAAAAAGTTGTTTCCACGAAATACATCAATTCTTATGGCTAGCATATTTGCTTTCTTCTTTACTTGACTCTGATTCCACATAAGTTAATGTTAATGAAATTTAAATCTAAGCCCTTGGTTAGCGCTCCTTCAAATCCTTTTCAGAAAAAAGACTGGAAATATAAATTAATAGATACATGTACACATATCACAACTAGGGTGGACAAATGTCCCACTATGGCCCAGGAAGTGGTTCCTAGGATATAGGACTTGCATGCTAAAACCAGAAAAAAAATCTCAAGCAAAGCTGGATGAGTTGGTCAACCTAACCACAATCCTAGTGGGGGGTGGGGGGTGGGGAGGGGAAGTGCAGAGAATTAAACAACTTACTGAAGGCATCTATAAATTCATTGAATGATTCTTCATACATGAACCAGTACAGGTACTCCAAGAAGCAGACTCCAAGACAAAATCAGATGTGCAAGCAATTTATTGGAGGAAAACACCTATGAAGAATAAAGAGGGAAAGAAGCAGGAAGAGGCAGGGAGGGCTTTCAGACGATAATGCAGATCTCATACCTGTGAGATGAAGAGGGAAGGAAGGAGGATTGGGTGGGAGGAGCCTCAGATTGCAGGGCAGCCCTGGAGAAGTCATGGGCTGACACAGGTGGGGAGAGGGAGTGGGGAGAGCAGTGAGCAGTCCTGAGTCAGGCAGGCGTGGCCCCTTCCAGTTCCCCCACCACACTCAGCCCTGAGCTGGGAGCAGCCCACGGAAGCTGGTCTCAGCTGGGACATCTGCGCATCTGAAGGTGGAATACTCAGAGGTTGTCAGCCAACTACTCATCCCAAAACGGGTCCTCTGGAAGGCAGAGCTGACTGGCAAGCCTCCATGGCTGCCACAACATATTTTTGCCCAATATTTACTCAATTCGGTACATTAAAGAAAGTGCCATTTTGAAAAGGAGCATTTTCATTTATAAATAACAGAGGTCTCTTCTTGTCCATTCTAAATTAAAACCAAAATAGGTAGGCACCAAGGAAAGAGAGTAAACTTCATTTTATTATATGTTTATTTTGCTTTCACAAAGAGCCTTAATTGAACAAGCAATTGACTAAGCTGATTTTTCACGTAGTTCAGTAACATTCTAAATGCACCTGAGGAATATAATAGGAACAGTGTTGTAATGCTTTTATAACATTCTTTAACTGTTTTCAAAGTCTACAATTAAATTTTAATCACTCCAAAATGAAGGTATTCCCATAACAGTAAAATACCTTAAAGGGTTACTCAATTGTTGTAACACCATGTTAACAGAGTGAACCCGTAACTCACAAAACCTGCAGGTTTGGTTTTTTTTTTAAGTCTTTATTAAGTCACCACTTTGGTTAGTTATTTCCCCTCTGTGGCTAAGAATCACAGGCAGAAAACCAAACTCACATGGCTCAGCAGATCAGAATCTCTAATAAAATTAGCACTGCCAAAGAATGCCCTATCATCACCCAGAATCAACTGACCCTCTGTGGCCTGTGTCAACACCATATTAAAAATATCTTCCCAACACTGACCAAGCAAGAACAGTGCAACTAAGATATTAACCATTCTCATGTCTTCCAGATTACTCTGGACCCTTTCTTTCAGATTTTAAATAAGCTAACTTCATAGTTTATCCTCTTTCTGGCAAACACCAAGCAAATATTTCTCCCTGCAAAAAGCATATGCTAATTTCACAACCTAGATGGAGACCTTACTTCTATAAATTAGCTTCAACAATACAACTGCTTTCAGCATAGTTTTCTGTCTCAGCATTTAAAACTGCTAGTGTTGTCAAGTTGAAAGTCTTCAGACTTCAAATTTCCTTTGTTTTACTTTTCTAAATTCACTTGTTGCATGGCAGAGGATGATTTAGCAGTTTTCCCCCAGCTTCTCCAGAAAGGAATGTAGTCCTGCCAACACCTTGATTTTAGCCCAGGGAAACCCACTTCAAACTTCTAAACTACAGAATGGTAAGATCATATGTTTGGGTTGTTTTAAGCCAGTGCATTTGTAGTAATTTGTTACAGCAGCAAGTAGCAAACTAATATATTCAACTCCTTATTTCTGAACATAATGAAGGAGATGCCTAACAGTCACCCATAAAGATACCACATAAGTGACTCCTGCCATGAATATGAAAACATAGGTGACCTTTATAGCTTCTTCCATCTCTAAGAGCCTGTAACAAATATATTCTAAATCCTGGACGTAAGATGGTTTGCAGATCTTGGGCAAGTCATCCCAAAATGTCCATAAGCCAATGATCAGACACCAGCTTGTTTCATAATTACTGCATACAACTCACTGTGACTCTGCTCCATAAAAGAGAAATCCCATGCTATCTGGAAATATACCACTTGACATCATTTGTAATGATGTAATATGACAGGATAATATAAAACAGTTTCTCCTTGGAAGAAAGGGGCATCTATATCATTTAAACATGTGTTACCTCTCTGCCAGGAACAAGATCGTATGCATGGCAGTGCTTTCAAAATAAGAGGTTAACAAAAAATTTCAACACGGTAGGTCTTGATCAGCATTTTTAAGTAGAATTAAATAAAACAGAAAATACAAAACACTATCAGATATAGAGTAAATATTGTTTCATGATTTTTGTGTGTCAGTTGTGTGTAGAGTGTAGCTATGAAGAGTCGGGAGCGCGTGTGCTTGTGTGCCTATACATATACACTAGATGACCAACCAAAATGTAGTTCTCACTATGGATCACAGCCAAAGTTTGAAAACCACTGTGCTAGAGAGGACAGGAACACGTAGCTTGGTGCAAAAGACAGACACACACACACAAACTGCAATACAGTGTTCAACAGAACTGCATTATACACAACTGCTACAACACTGACACTTGTTCATTATGTAACTTCAAGGAAGAAAAAAAATCTTTTCACTCAGAGTCTCAGGAAATTTTATTTTAGCTCTTAGATAAAGTTTTGCATAAGAATATTTAAAGAGAGGGTGTTGCAATGGTAGCCCAGTGGTAGAGTTCTCACCTGCCATGCCAGAGACCCGGGTTTGAGTCCCCATGCCTGCCCATGTTTAAAAAAAATAATTTAAGGAGAAAATATTTTCATTTTTCAAGAAAAATTATTTCAGAAAGTATGGCACATTTATGAATAGCTTAAACTTGTCTGCAACCGCAAAAACTGGTACTTCTGCAGCACTTAACAGAGATCAGGCAGCATGCCTAAAAGAAAGTTGGTTAACGGCTTCTCCTATCTTTTAATTAGCATCACAGAATTTGCTGCATTAGTCCTTAATCATCCTATAAATGCTATCATTTTCGAGCATGTTCCCTGTTAGTCTTCATCTTTTGAAAATGAAAGGTGATAATTCTGTTGCCTTCCCTTATTTAGGAACCTATATTTTCATTTCAAACCAGCACACAGTTGATGTGAAGGGACTTCAGTGCTAAAGTTATTCTCACCCCTGAACCATCCCTCTCTTTACTGGATCACACCCTCAGCAGTTTCTTGACTTCTTACAGCCTCCAGCTGCCCCCCCGACTCCTCTGACAACTGACATTTAACTAACACTAAATTTTCCACAAATCTGATACCCTATAATCTATGTCCTCAATTAAGATATTGATAAAAATAATGACCCCACAGGGGCTAAGTCAGATACCCCTGTACAGCGATCTCAACCCACTAACTAGGAGTTTGCGGAAACAGTCACTGAACTAATATGTCTCCATCTCAATGAACCATCATCCATTCTACTTTTTCATATGTTTCACTACTTTTTTCCCACAAAGATACCAAGGTGACCTTACCAAATACACCATGTCCAAATCCATATATGCCATATCTATAACATTCCACTCAGGCTTCCAGTGTAGTGGTCACCCTACCACGCTTGTTGTAATGAACCCATAGCGGTCTGGGATGATCACATCTTCTTTTGCATAAAACTTGCATTTGATGATCAGTTCAGAATTTCACCTGAGCCTGATATCAAAAACATCAATCTATAGTTTGTAGAATTTGGCTTCACTGTCTTCTGCTACCTGTCCTTTCTCTTTACCTCTCCACTAAAGATTCTACAAAAATCCTAGGAAGTAATTTGCCTGGATCTGGAGACCAACACATTTGGAACTCACCATCTCCTTATTTTTCCTGGGCTTCAACCTTCTAACAAATACATTTTTTACTCTAAACATCCTTCTCTTTGATGACAAAAGCAGAAGTATAGAAGTTGAGAGAATTTTTGTAAAATACCAGCCACTGTGCTTGGTACTAAGTTAGTATTCTAAAACATTGGCTTTCTTCCTTTCCCCATTTCACCAGCAGCAGAAATAATCCTTTTTTTTTTTCTTTCATTTTTCTCCTTGGCCTAAATAAAACCAAAAAGAGATGGTGTTTGTTGGTTTCTGTGCATTTTGAAAACCACACAATCTCACCTCTCTGGGACTTTTATCCTTTCTATCACCACCCTTACAAGTTGGTACCACCCCTTATATAAACCACCTCTACATGCTACAGTGTTCTCATGAATTGCACACCCACACAAGCACACACACCACTTAAAGCTGTAGTGGAAGGTTCCCGCAGAAGAAGAAAGCTATTCCTATTTCTTTGCTGGAGAGCTGTCCTCCTCTGTCTAGGAAGGTCATCCTGCTGGACAGAGCCCACAGCCTCAGGAGGGGCCCACCTGGCATGAGGGAAAAGAGGACTGCACAGGTCTCCAGAGCACCTGGCGATCAGCAGGGCAACAGATGCACCAAGCAGACGGCTCTCACAGCCACTTACAATCCCATGTTTTGAAAGCCCTTGCCCATCATGAGCCATTGTATATTTCAGAGAACCAGATTAAGAGATTAAACCCAAGCACAACTATAACAATCATATAAAGCTCTACCAAGCTCCAAGAAGCACATTTGAGCCTCACAACAAACTTAACAGGATGGGCCCTACTGCTGTTTACATTTCACCAGCAAGGACACCGAAGCGTGGCGAGCGTCAGAGAATTACCTTGGATCACAAAGCTGTTTACTAGGAGAACTGGACCCAAATCAAGATCACAGCCATCTTCACTCTGGACATTTGGTAGCCACCATTTACTGAGCATCTGCTAGATTCCACTCACATATTAAACCTCTGCATGCATGATCTCATTTACACTCATAACCACCTTGCATTTTAGAGATGAGCCAGTGACATGCAAATTCAATAAATTTCTGACACAAATTTAAAAGGAGGTAAATAGTTAAATAAAAGTTGGAGGAAATTAAAGCCCATAATCCCAACCACTGAAATTTCTAAAACACATCTTGATGGGATATTTGAATAATACAATAAGAGGAGCTAACATTTATGAGTACTTACTATGTGCCATGCAATGTGACATGGTCCGTAAATAAATGAACTCACTAATCCTCCCAAAACCCCTAAATTGTAAACTACTATTCAACTCATTTTATAGATGAGGAAACTGAGGGTCAGAGAATTTGATAAATTTTATAAATGCAGTAAAGTTAATATATTGAGGAAAAAAGAGTTAAATCCAAATGATCTGACTCCAGAGACCATAAAAATAGACACTACATTATAGTACTTCTGCTCGTAAGAAACAGCACCTGGGCATGTGGCGTATAAGCATTTGCCTGAGCCCTCGGAGAGGAAGGTGGCTGCTCTGCTCTCTAACAAAAAAAGTTTAGCATAAACAGATTTGTAATTGCTTAATAACAAATATGTTGTGAACAAAGCCCAAAACTGCGTGTAAAAGTGATAACACATGAGGGCCAGTGCAGAAAAGTCAAGATGGAGATGTGGCTTCAACCAACAGGCCTTATGGACTTGCGGACAGAGCATATCTCCACGCAGAATGTCGGGGCTGGACCAGTTTTCCTGGTCCGTGGAGAGGAGACAGAAGGCAGCACTTGACTTGAGTCAAGTCCTCCAGCCCTGTCTTTAACCACAATTACATGAACAGTCTAGTGGATGAGCAGGGCCATGCCTGTCCAGGCCAAGCTGGCCTTCCCTTCCATTCATCAAATGTGGATCCCCCAAACAAGCCGACCTCCTTAGAGAGCTGACCTCTGGACAGCTCATCTGTCTCTGCGGGGCTGGAGTCCTGTCTGCCACGGCCCCACCCCCACCCCCAGAATTCAGATGCTAGCTGAGGTGCACCAGGATAAGGACACACACACATTACTTGGTTTTGAACAACGACCCACATTAGAAGAAAAAACTCTTAAACTAATCGGAGCAGTTTTCATTCTTAATTCATTTTTTCACAAAAGGGTTTTTTTCTTTTTCAGGTGAATTTGGTATCCAAAAAAAAGTAATAAATTCGGGCTGCTTTAACTATTTAGTCATAATTACTGGAATAATATTAATAAGGAGTAGAAAGGGAAAAATCCTTAAAAATACACAATCCCTTTGGTCCTTTGGCCCAACTTCACGTGCGTAAATTTATGAGACCAAGTTCACTGCATCACGCGTCACATTAGCAAACTTGAGGGGTATCCTAAATGTTCAGCTTTAAAGAATTGATTGAATCATTTTATGGAGTCCTATACAACCAGTAAAAATCATGTAGTAAAGGAATGCTTACGACTTAGAAAAAAGTCACAACACTATTAAGTAAGACGAGGATTATGTAAAGGTGTGTTCAGAATGACACCAATTTTGTAAGTAAAATATATTCATATATAGCATAGAAATATATGCTAAACTTTCCTCAAAGAGAAATAGGGAACATTCATTGTTTTCGTTAAATTTTTTTTAAAAAATTAATAAGGAAAAAAGAATAAAAAAGGACTTTCTCCTTTGATTTTACCTAACTTCACAATGCAACTTCCTTCCTGAATTCGCACACACCAAGGTCCACAGTCTGTGAACTCAGAGCATTTCCTCACACCTCTGTTATATCAGAGCACCTAATACTATGCCTATTTCCTTCCTTAGACTTAGGGCCCTTGCCATAGGCAAGACAACGTGTACTGGAAAGCCTTGACTCTTAAAGGCCTGACCCAGTTTGTGACACAGGGCAGGCTCCTGAAGAAGAGAGATCAGAAGCAAATCTACCTCCCATCTCCTCTCTACTTGAGTGACAAAAGGCCATGCAATGTGGGTAAGTTGCTAGGCAAATCACTGACTTACCTAATCCTTTTGTAAAATAAGGAAGATAATAATGCCTGTTCCCCCTTCTTCATAGGATTTTGGGAGGATTAAAAAAGAAGGCTTTACAACAAAAGCATGAGCAACAAAAGAAAAAAATAAATTGAATCTCATCAACATTAAAAACTTTTGTGCATCAAAGGACATTATCGAGTAAATGAGAGGACAACCAATAGAATGGGGGAGGATAGTTGGAAACCATATATCTCATAAGGGTTTAATATCCACAATATATTAAGAATTCCTACAACTCAAAAATAAAAAGACAAACAACCCAATTAAAATATGGAGAAAGGACGTGAATAGACACTTCTTCACAGAAGACATATAAATGGCCAATAAGCACATGAAGAGATGCTCAATGTCATTAACCATTAGGAAAAAGTAAATCAAAATCATAAGGAGATACCATTTCACATCCACTAGAATGGTTAGTATCTTAAAAATGGAAAAGAAAAGTGCTGGCAAAATGCAAAGAAACGGGAACCCTCATATATTGTTGGTGGGTGCAGCCACTGTGGAAAACAGTTTGATAGTTCTTCAATCGGCAATCCCACTTCTAGCCAAATACCGAAAAAATTGAAGACAGAGACCCAGGCGAATATTGACCTGCCTATGTTCATACAACATTATTCACAAGAGCCAAAAAAGGAACTTAAGTGTCCATGGACAGATGAATGGATAAACAAAGTGTGGTATACATACAATGGAATCTTAGCCTTAAAAAGGAATGAAGCTCTAGGGATGCGAAAGTAGCTCAGTGGAGAATTCTCGCCTGCCATACGAGAGACCCGGGTTCGATTTTGGGTCCATGCACTTCCCCAAAAAAAACAAACAAGCAAGCAAACAAACTAACAAACAAAAATTCAACAAATGGTACTGCAATAATGGGATACTCACATGGAAAAATAATGAAATGTGACCCTGCCAAAAAGCATACAAAAAAAAGAGGAATAAAGCTCTGATATATATTACACATGGATGAACCTTTAAGATATCATGTTAAGTGAAATAAGACACAAAGTGACAGATACTGTATGATCTATTTATATGAAACAGCTAGAATATGCAAACACATAGAGACAAAAAGTAGAATACAGGTTACCAGCATTTGAGGTTGGCAGGATGGGGAGTTAATGCATAATGGGTGCGCTGGTTTGAAGTGATGTACGTACCCTAGAAAAGCCGTGTATTAATCCTAATCCCATTTTGTAAAGGCAGCCATTTCTTCTAATCCCTCTTCAGTATTGTATGTTTGAACCTGTAATCAGATCTTCTCCCTGGAGATGATTTAATCAAGAGTGGTTGTTAAACTGGATTAGGTGATGACATGTCTCCACCCATTCGGATGGGTCTTGATTAGTTTCTGGAGTCCATAAAAGAGGAAATATTTTAGAGAATGAAGGAGATTCTGAGAGAGCAGAGCTGAATGACATAGCCACAAGATGCAGAGTCCACCAGCCAGTGACCTTTGAAGATGAAGAAGGAAAATGCCTCCCAGGAGCTTCACAAAACAGGAAGCCAGGAAAGAAAGCTAGCAGATGACGCTGTGTTCTCTAAGCGCCTTTCCAGAGGAGAGAAAAACCCTCACTGTGTTCACCATGTGTCTTCTCACTTGAGAGAGAAACCCTGAACTTCATTGGCCTTTTCGAATCAAGGTACTTTCCCTGGATGCCTTAGATTGGACATTTCTATAGACTTGTTTTAATTGGGACATTTTCTTGGCCTTAGAACTGTAAACTTACAACTTATTAAATTCCCCTTTTAAAAAGTCATTCCGTTTCTGGTATATGGCATTAGGCAGCTAGCAAACTAGAACAATGGATGTAGTGTTCTGTTTGGAGTGATAGGAAAGTTCTAGTAATGGATTGACAGGAAAGTTCTAGTAATGGATGGTGGTGAGGGCAGAAATGTGATTAATCCTACCAAGTGGTATGGTTGGGAGTAGCTGAAATGGGAATTATGTTACATATATGTATGCACCATTTAAAAAAAGGAAGAAAAGAACAACTAAACAGACAACTTTAGCTTTAAATCAAGGCTAAGTTTCTGAATTTGATAATTGTATTTAAGGTGGTTATATAAGTAAACATCCTTGGTCTTAGGAAATGTACATGGAAGCAGTATGTGTTCAAGAAAAATGATATATACAGTCCTACTCAAATACTCAGAAGCTATACAGACAAACGGATAGAAAGAATGAAACAACAAAAGTGAGATGTGACAAAATGTTAAAAATGGCAGATATGAGTATCTGGGATGAGGTACACTGGAGTTCTCGGATGGGTTTTGTATTTTTTCCAACTCTCCTGTAAGTTTAAAATTATTTCAAAATAAAAGGTTTAAAGAAAAAAGTCACTCTGAAAGAATTATAATTCTTCAATTGAATATATTCAGATTCTGATTTCATAACTTCGGTCCTTAGTGATCATATTAACCTCTCCTCATAATTTCTCTTTTCTTATGGATCTGTACATTCTTTCATTTCTTAGCCATTGTGGGAAAAAAAATGTGTTGCTCAGAACAACAAACTAAACAGCCCACACTAAGACCAAATTTCATTAATCTCAATACACATTACATCTTTCTATTTAGAGGACACTTGATTAGCTTTGGTGCAAAGCTTTACACTTTATTAACTTACCTTTGCAGTTTTTGAAGAGTAACATTTCATACCTGTAAAAGCACTAACACCTCAAGGTTGCCTCATTCCGAGGCACAGACACCCCCAAATCTCTTCTGGAAATCAAAGTGATTTCACGTTTGGGCCTTTAGCACATCTTGTGTGTTAAAAACGAACCGCTCTCTTTGGTAGTAATTACCACAAAATCCACTTCATTCCCAAGAAGGAGAAAACCATTTCAGAAGGAAAAATTTACATCGCACTTTCTTTCAGAAAGGCTTAACAAAACATTTTCCATTGTTTCTTTTTTTTAACTGCCTTGAGTTTCCCTTTGTGTTGGAGTGAAGCTGAGCTGGGCATTACTAAGAGTTTCCGGGACTCAGCTTTGCTGTTCTCTGCAGTTCCTTGTGGACGTGGAGATGGAAAGAACACGGCTGTCAAAGACCCCTACCTCCGGCAGAATGGGTGGTGTTAGGGAAGAAGCAAACACCCCCAACAGCCAAGCACTGCCAGCACCCCCACAGAGCAAGGAAAGAGGGCATCGACTCCGGAGCCCAGCAGATGTTCCTTCAGCAGCTATTAGCAGTGCCGGCCATGACACTGGAGGGGGAAATGAAGCCCTTTCCTCACTTCCTTCCTGACTACTGTCTGGCTGGGAACCCTCCCCCAAGTCTCATCACTTGGCAGTGGCTACCTCGTGCCTTCCAGTTTCCCGGACAACTTCTACAGCAAAATGGTCCACGGTTAAGAGCAGGTTTCATTCATCACATCCTGCTTATTCCGTGTCTTCACACATACTGATTCAACCTTCCAATAACCCTAACAAGATAAACACTGTCACAGTTCCCATTTTACAGATTAAGCGACCAAGGCGCAGAGAGGTTAAGCTGCTTGTGGAATGTCACTGTGTTACTCAGGAAGCGTTAGAGCTGGATTTGAAGGAAGGCAGCCTGGCACCAGAACCTGAGCTTTTAAACACTGCCAGAATGGCCCCTGCCCCCACTATTTTCCTCAATTAACATTTCTCAGTAATGTCTATCCACTCTAGATTTCTGTCTCCTCAAGAATACAATTTAGCCCCACCCCCAAAGCAAGGACTATCTTCCACAGCAAGCAAAATAATTCCATTTCCCAGGCCTGTGATACAAACATCCTACCTTAGCTTAAAGCAGCCAGATGGTTCATGATCTGCATAGCCTCAAGACAGAAGAATGAGCCAAAATAAAGGGGGATTATAACGATTGATGATGGCCATACAGTAGTTATCTTGTGTTAACTGAGTAACGTGTGGCACTGCTATAAAAATAGAAAGAAAAGATTTGTATAGAGACAGAATTAGATTAGTGGTTATGTAGGGCTGGGGAAGGTTAGAGGAATTGAGAGGTGGCCCCCTCTAGCACATGGTTTTAAAATAGTAGAGCATCCCCACTTCCCAGATTTCTTATAACTGCATTATTAAAATTAAAATTAAAATAACTACATAAATTACATTTTTTAAAAAATGGAAGAACACTTTCCTCCCAACTTTCTCATATTTCTCGCCCATTTTATAAATATTAAATTATTATTTTGGGTGCATTTAAAAAATATTTTCTCTGCCCACTGTTTTTTTATATAAGAAAACGTTCATCCACATAACTCTTCCCAGAGAAAACTTAAATACATTTTATATAGATTCTGTGCTATTAAAGTATGAATTCTAAGAAAAAAAAAAAAGTACAATTTCCAAAATGATTTCCCAGAATGAAATGACGTAAATGGAAAGGGAGCAAGCTTTTAAATCTAAATATTTACAAGCTTCTGGAAGGGCTGAAATGTCTGAACTCAAATATTTTCTGTTCCTCTTCTAAAATATGACTTTTAGAATTCAATATCACTTTCTAAACATGAAGATGTCTTTAATCACTTTTGAAAGTTTTATCAAGATAGACTGCCTTGTTAATAAAATCATTTTTATGCAGAGTGTTATTTGTAATGGCTAAAGTTGTTTAGAAAGTATTTTATATCAAATTGAACAGAGCTTTCTATCGATACGAAAATGTAAACAAAATAAGGGAAAGAGAATTGCCAGCACCTAGGCCAGTCCTAGTAAAACTGAGACTGACCAAGTACGTGCTCGGTGGTCCCTGGATATGGCAGAACCCCTGGGAAAATGTTTAACCAAAAAGCATCACTTCTGTAGGATTTGGTGTGAATTTTTTATCAGTTGAAATATTATTTTTTTCCAGGGACATCAGAATTTTTAAATACCCTCTATTTGTGCAATAAAAATATGGGCCCCGCCCGCTTACTGACAGTATCCTAGCTGAGAGAATGGGTGTGAGAAGAAAAAGCACGTTGTATGGGGGGTTGAAGCAGGAAGGAGAGAGGATATGGGGCCAGCATGCTGCAGAGGCCACCAGCTCGGCCTGGTCTGGGCCCCCACTGAGGTCTTATTTATCTCGCTTCAATACCTTTAGAAAAGTTCATTGACAAAGCAATGCTATCTTTCAAAGATCTATTCTCATGTGCTCTTCGAAAATAATATACTCAGAGATGTTTAAATAAATGTGATCAAAATTCATCTCTCAACTACTGAGCAGATAGGATGAGCCAACTGAATTCACCACCTCCTTGTTCCCTCAAACCCTTTACCTGCAAAATTCTGGCTCTTAGCTCTCTTTCTCACAAGGATGCTCTGTGGATTAGCTAGGCTATTTCATGACAGTCACAACTCAATTCCACAAACATATATGCTGTACCCACTCTGGTCCAGAAACTATGTTAGGTGCTGTGGGGTACAAAAATTAGTAAGACGCGATTCCCGACCCCAGGGATCAGACCCATCCCTAAACAACCATGTGACCAAGTCTCTATTGTTGCGAGGAGGGGAGAGGACCCCTTTTCAAACTTATAAAAACTAAAGCTCGAAAACTATTTATACCTAAAGATTTGGGGTTTATTCTTGATTCCTTCCAAGTACCAACGTCTAGGACATGCAGGAAGCAGAAAAGGGATGCACAAGAGGGAAGGAGCAGCATACTGTGTGGATATGAGTATAGAGCTCCTTGTAAGATCTTGTTAAGCTTATTTAATAAATATTTATATAACACTGCAGTTCTGCAAGGTAGGACACTTAGGGATAAAAAAGCAAACAATCAAGATACAGGATTAAGGATAAACCAGCTAAACACAAGAATGACAGCACATTACACAATGTAGCATAAACTAAATACAAAGAGAAACACAGTTGTTATTTTAAAAGTCAGCTACATGTCATGGAAGAATCATGGTCTCCATTCCTAAGAGGCTTACTTTCTAATAGGGGAATAAATCAAGTAAACATGGATTCCCAGCAGCATGAAACTATAATTATTACTATATGTGGGCTGAAAAGGTTAGGCCTTATATCAGAGGAAGGAAGCATTAAGTCATTTAGTCCTAGAAATTTGCCTGGAAGGGGTGAGCCTTTAGCTAATTTTTTTTTTTTTTTTATGTTGTAGATTTAGAAAGAGAAAATGCGTAGAGTTTCTCCTGGTCTCACATAGAGGATGGGAGAGAAAAAATTAATGGAAAAGGCAAGCAAAATTAAAAAAGGGAATCGTGAGACAGTGAAATCAAAGGGTACTGAGCAGCGATTACCTGACACGACACAAGATAGGCACCTAAATTTGCCAGGCTTGCCAAGAGCAATGGGCCTCTCTGGGTGGTCTCCAGACCAGCAGCGACTACACTGTTATGGATTGAATTGTGTCCCCAAAAAAGTTCCATTCGAGTCCCAATCCCCAATAACTATTTGTAAATAGTTTGAAGAAGTGATGAATTAAAATATGGCCAAACTGGATTGGGGAGCCCTAATCCAATATGACTAGTGTCCTTATAAGAAGAGGAAATTTGGATATACAAACACAGAGAGATGAGAACATCATGTGAAGACAGACAGAAGAGAAGTCCATGTGGAGACAGAGAAAGAGACTGGAGGAATGCATGTACAAGTAGAGAGATCTAAGGATTGCCAGCAAACCCCAGAAGCTAGAGGACACAAGGTAGGGGTCTCTCCTACAGGTTTTGGAGGGAGCCCGGCTTTTGCTTTGAGATTTCTAGCCTCCAAAACTGTGAGACAATATATATCTGTTTCAAGCCCGTTAGCTTCTGGTACTTTGTCAGGGCAGCCCTAGAAAGTGAGGCATGCAACATCTGGAACCTGTTATAAAAAAGCAAATTCCACGTCCCACCTCCGATTTACCTAATCAGGAACTTCAAGGGCTGAGCCAAGGATCTGCAGTTTAACAAATGCTACAGGTAGATTCTGATTGCAGTCAAATTAAGGACTCAGGTGAGCAAAGATGTTAAGAGTGCAGAAAACTTAGTTCCATGGTTCTATAGTCCTACAAGGGCAATCTGTACATGATACAGCACAGTCCAACATTTCTACCATTCAAAAGCAAGGACAAAGGAATCAGAATCTCAGTTTAGCAAAAGGGGATGTAGCCGACTGCATTTTACTGGCTCTGTCTGTCCCTCACGAAGCTCTGGACCCTGTTATCCTGGGCAATTGTCTCGGTGCTCAGAGCAGGGTCACGTGCTCGATAAATAGCGCTGAACACTGTGAAGATGACATTGAAAGGAAAAAGCCCTCACAGCGATAATCTTCCCTGGAAAATGGCAGCTGAAAAACCAGTCATCATCTTAACTTCTTCTATTTCCCCGATCTACCCTAACGTATATTTTTTTAAATTTCCCAAATCAACTGCATTGCCACCCTGGAGTGGGGATGCCGCCCCGCCCCCTGGCCGTAGTCACCTCCCAACGCCCAGACACAATCTCAGATGCCCTTTTGGACAGACAATCAATAGTCTTTGGTGTGTTGATGGTTTTACACAGGTGAAGCACAAATAATCAGATATTGCTTTTAACTGTATTTTATTTATTATTATTATTATTAATTTTTTTTTTTGCATGGGCAGAAACCAGGAATCGAACCTGGGTCTCCTGCATGGCAGGCGAGAACTCTGCCACTGTGCCACCATTGCAACACCCCAGATATGGTTCTTAAATTTGCCAAAACATACAGCTGACATCACAGGCAAAATTCAATGTTAAATCTTCCTTCTCTCGGCCGCCCGCCTGCCAGCCTCCATGCTGCACAGCATGCAAATGGAGCTGTCCCCACTGGCCCTCGTCCTGTGCCTGTGGGTGTGCCTGGGCCCTGGTCATGGCAAACCCCTCCAAACCTGACTACCCCAGCGAGGACGTGCAGGTAGAGGGTATGGCCGGATGCCACTGGGCCATGCAGTGCTACATCGGCCTCATCACCGGGAGCAGACACGGAAGACACTCTAGCCCTGAGACAATGCTTTCAGACCTCCTAAGGAGAGAAAACACGGACCACGTTCCCAGAACACTGCTTGAAGACCCTTGTGGGTGGCAATGGGAAATGAAACCTGCTCTCCAGTCTTTTCCTATTTTTCAACCGATAGTTCATCCTGTAAAACTAGAATCTGGGGCGGCTGCTGTGGCTCAGCAGGCAGAGCTCCGACCTGCCGTGCTGGAGGTCTGGAGTTCGATCCCTGGTGCCTCCTGCCCATATGCAAATTAAAAAAAAAAACTAGAATCTGCCCTTCCTGCCAATGCCTGGTCCCCTGTGCTGAGCTCTGAAGGGTTTTCCTTTGTCAACACTGCATATATGTGCACTTAAGTAAAGCACCACGCATTAAAAAAAAAAAAATCTTCCTTTTCAGGATGATTTTCTCTGAGACTTACTCTATGCCTGAACTTAGTTGCATGTTCTTTGCAGCTTAAAAACAAAGGCTTTTTATATTTAAAAAAAAATAGAAATTAAAGGAATATACGGTATTTTCCACACCTTCTCTGCAACCTCCTTTGACTCTATAACTATTTCAAATTAAGTGAATATATAGCATTTTTTATGTGTATAATTAGGTTTCCCCATTTATTCTGTTAAACACAGAGAAAGTGAGTGAAAAGTCACAGGCCATGACTTCAGAATTAAAACCCAAATCCTCATATTTGTGTGAAACAGTAGCAATTGCAGAGTGGCAGCTGCGGGAATAACCTGGATGAGGTATATCCTCATCTAACCACCTTCAGGTGCACACCCTAGTCCTGCTTAGGAGCCAGTACCCCAAAACGCAAAAGCTGAAACTAGGTAAAAGTGCAGAAGTGGAGCACAATTGCAAAACTCAGCAAAGACAAGAGGCAATAAGAGGACTCCTAAGAGCTACTCCTCCTATTTTCCTGATCATGCAAATGGCCCGGGATGTGTAAAAGGGGAAAGTCCCCTCAGCACACTCCCTGGCTCTCTTGGTCCCTTCTCCTCCCATGGCTCTTAGGGAGGAGAAGTAACTTCTTCGAGTGATAGATCTTAAATCACCAGAAATGCTCAGCTCAGCCCCACCCTTCTGTGCCCTCTGCTCCCTTCTGAAGGTGAGCTTCTGCAAAGAGGAAGCTTCTGCTGCAGCTCCGGGACTCTGCTTGTGCCTTTGCAGGAAATTTCAACCAGCAGGGCTACTTGGCCAGCTAGCTTAGAGCAGCATCCTCCCACCAGGCCTCCATGGGTGGATAGGAGCAACATTTTGACCTCACATCTGTTTCATTCATTGTTTTTCTTCTCAATTCATTCAGAACCTAGGCAAGAAAGAGGAGTATTCTATAGTGGGCCTTCTCAGATACCTCTAACTTTTCAGTGCCAGGCCGTTCCAATGGAGGTTCTGCTTATACATCTCAGTGAATGCCTGACACTTGCACAATTAGACCAGGGGATTCTTATTATGCAGAGAACTTGGGAAATACTGCCTTAAAATATTGGGTCCCCTGTTATGCAAAATTTGGTTTTACATGGACTAGCTTCCACAGAGGTTTTCAGCATATCAAGAATTTTAGCTTCAATCACTTTTATCAGGGAAAATTAGAGAAACAGTGAGCTGAAGACTGAAACCTGTTTTTACCAGGAGGTACAGCAGGTTGACAAAGGAGTAGAGGTTTTTCAGTGATGCCTCAAGAAAAATAAAGGAATATTCGGGAAATAAAGCTCAGCCTCGAAGTGTACTCCAGGGGCATCTGCTTGGGAAGGAGGAAAGAAACCAAGCTAGGTGTAAGGGGACTGCCATCGCTTGCCAATATACAGTAAGAGTATATTGGGATGTGAATTCCCCAAAATGTTCATTTTCCACTTCTAGGATCCAGATTTCTCTATATCTCAGGGATCATACCAGAGCCTGAATGGACTCCGGAGGCAACACATCAGAGATGGAAGTCAACAACCCTGTGCCAAAAATCAGTTGCAAGTCCTTGGCACATCTGTCACCTGTACGAGAGCAAAATAAATACATAAGCATTTAATTAGCTAAAATTTCAGGAACATGAGACCTATAATGTTTTCTAAGAAGCAAAGAATAATAAATGAGGTTTACTATACTTGACTTCTGGTGGGCCACGGTGGCTCAGCAGGCAAGCATGCTTGCCTGCCATGCCAGAGGACCCGGGTTTGATTCCCAGTGCCTGCCCATATTAAAAAATAAAAAAACTACGCTTGACTTCTAAGTTAAGACATATAAAGAATATACTGTCATTCGTATCTTGATGTCATTATTTAATGGGCCGGACTTTTTCATTTTAGTAAGTATAATGATGTTTATCAGAGCATTTATTGGTTCACTCCTGACTTTAGCCCTCCAACTTTATATTTTTCTTCATCCAGATTAACCTCCCCATATTTGAGGAAGGATACGGAATATTTAACACAGTAACAAATCCATTTCTTCATGGGCAAATATGTATCTTCAGTTCAGATCTCTCTCCTAAACTCCATACTAACCATCTACCACCAATTCTACTAACAGACACCCAAAAACTCACTCCTCCGAACCCCACTCCACTGCCCTCTCCCCATCTTCATTGAGGGCAACTCCATCCATCTTTGAAATGATCCTTGATTCCTCTTTTCTTCTCACAGCCTACATCCCATCCATCAGGAATATCCAGAATCCTGCTGTTTTTCACCACTTCCAGGTGCTGCCACCTGTACAAACCACCACAAGATCCTGTCTGCATCACTGCAGTAGCTGGTCCAGAAAGCTGGTCTCCCCATTTCCTCCCTTACCTGGCAACAGTCTATTCTCCACACAGCAGCCAAAGGAACTCTTGTAAAACAAATCAGGAACAAGTTATCCTTGAGCTCAGAGCCCTGCAATGGCTCCTGGTTCATGAAGAGTAAAAAAGCCCGGTCCTTTTAATAGCCCTCAAGGCCCTGCCTCATCTTCATGCCCTTACCACTCTGACTTCATCTTGACTACTCTCCAATCCTACCGGACTCTCCGTAGTTCCCTGAACTCTCCAGGCACACTCCCACCAGAGGTCTTTGCACTAGCTGTTCCCTCTGCCTGGAACACTCCTCCCCCAGAGGGCCCCTGGATTAACCAACCCCTCACCTCCTTCAAACCTGCTCACATGCTACCATCAAAACAAGTCCCACCCTGATGAGCAAATTTAAAATTCTAATTTGTGCCATCCTTCAACCCCTTATTCCTCAACATTTCATTCTTACTTACAACCTTCTAATACACAAGGCAATTCAGTTAATGCTCATTCTTTATTATCTGTTTCCCCTTCTAGAATCTAAGCTCCATGAGGGCAGAATGTTCGCTCAACAATCTATCTCAGGCATCTAGAATAGTGCCTAAAACATAGGAGGCACTCAATAAATATGTGCCCCTCCCCAGACACCATGTGAAGAAAACAGTGAGGCTAGCTCAGTGTCCTGCCCCGCTTCACCCAACCATTTGACAGAACTGAAGACTTAGATGAGGAGGAATAAGCAGCAAGCAGCAACCCTACTTTGAGATCTTGTTTGCAAGGTCCCCTGACAGTCTGTTGGAGGACCTGAAAGGCAAGGGGGAATGACATGAGACCCTTGCAGTCACAAATTATTCTGTTTGAATATCCACTCCACAATAATAAACATTTACAAAGGACCTAAGCCCACCAGGCACTGTGCTCAGAAATTCAGGTACAAAGATTAAGACAGTTAAAGAGGAGACCAAGTCCCTAACCCCAAGGACCTTGGGGTCTAGTGCAAGAGGGAAATGCATTGCAGGGAAGACAACTGCCATAAAAAGATGCATGCAGTGTCCTAGAGGAGTCCTGTCTGGGGCCATTGCAGCCTGGGAACATCACAAAGGATACCAGAGAGGAGAGGGAGCTGAAGAAGCACCAGAACTTATCAAGCAAAGAAAGGAGGAAGAGGGAACAACACACGTAAAGCCACAAAACTGTAAAAGGCATGGCGCATTAAAACGGGGGTGTCAATAAATTCCCTGCACTGGATTATAAGAAGTAGTGGAAGTGGAGGCTGAAGGGAAAGATGGAATGCCAAGACGCTGGCTTTGACTTACAGGTGGGAAGGGGTCATCCAGGTTTGAAAGCAGGACAGGTTTTCACCGGGATAGCAACTGGTACAGGCTGGAGGCAAGGGAGAGAGATCTCACTGGCGGGGACAGGAATGAGAGGGTTGGCCGTGAAACAGTCCTGGTGAGAAACAAGGCCAGCTGGAACCAAGGCAAGAGCAGCAAGGAGAGGAGGATCCACATCGGAGTATTTATGAAGTCGTATTATCTAGCCAATCACCTAAAAGGACTCTATGAAAAATGGGAAAAGACACACACAAATTTGGTGGAAGCAGAGAAAAAGGCCCAGAGCATGACACAAAAATCCAAAGCTGCAAGAACTTGAAGCCTTGTTACTTCCGAGGTTTCTAAAAAAGTGTAAATGCAATACAATGGGGGTAAGGGCCAAATCTTCACAATTCCAAGCCACAAGCAGGCACTTCCCAGGGCTGGTAGATTATTGTTGATCCCTGCAAGCCCTACTGCAAAAAAAGAAAAAAAAGAGCGAAATGGACTGGAAAGAGCAGAGCCTCTTACTAGTGGTAAGAAATGATGAGCAGCTGAACGAATGCATTTACAGGGAAGTTGTAGTTATAGCTCATAATATATTAGTCTAGGTAGTTAATAAAGGTATTATAGAGACTATATAAGGTACCTGCAACCCCTGGCACTGGTGCCCACAGAAGGAGAGCTACTAAAAAGCACCAGACAAAAAAGACCCAGTCAGAGTTCTTGGCTGCAAGCAACACAAACCACAGAGTGATGAACGCTGACGGGTACTCACAGAACGACAGGAAGGTTGGAGAACTTGGCTTGGAGAATGGGCAGGAACTGAAAGATGTCCAGAACAAAGCCAACAGCATGCCGTGCAAACAAAGAGGATAACCCAGCACCAACGTCTGAGTTAGGCTCTAGGCTGTTCCTTGGACAGAGTCTGATGGGTTGCACTAAAATCAAGACCCTCAGGGCAGCAGCGTTCAGGGAAGGCAGGCTGTGCTGGTTTGAAAGGAAGTATGCCCCCTAAGAAAAGCCACATTTTAATATAAATCCCATTTCATAAAGGTAGAATAATTCCTATTCAATACTGTATATTTGAAACTGTAATGAGATCATCTCCCTGGTTAATGTGATTTAGTCAAGAATGGTTGTTAAACTGGATTAAGGGA